>JANAVB010009675.1:0-18237 GCA_029216955.1 Iris pallida
AATCTGTGGTGCTCCCTTTCACAGGAAAAAATAAGAATGCATGTGGCTTATATGTTCTCATGAATATTTAGCTATGGTTTACATATCAACTGACCTTACTTCCCGGGAGTATGAAATTATTGATTAAGCAATTTTGGGTATTCTTCCACTAAGCAGCTTACAGGCTTACTGCTGCACTTTGTTTTAGGTGTTATGAACTTTATGGTTAGGTTCTCACAGGCGTAGCCAGGATTTGTGTGCAGCGGGATCAAAATCAACTAAAAAAAAAATTTAATTCAAAAAAATTATAAAAATATAGAGGAATTTTTTTTTGCATAATTTAGTCACAAATCATATTTTGTATAACTAATATTGGTCGTCTGTTCTAGCTTTTCTATTATAACTGCTCATTTTTTATATTCATTTCAAAATAAGATTGACATTAAAGGGTATATTAATTCTAACCCAATAAACTAGAACTATAAACTTCTGTGTCATTCTAGTCAGGTCATACAAGACATCTTTTGTCAATTTTAACTATTTGATCGAGGAGATTCAATGTATCTTAAAATTCATACTTGGATCCTACAATTTTATTCATGATCATCCTAAGTTTGTATGAAAACAAAATATTATTTTCTCCCTCAAGAAAAAATAAGATTAAAAATATTTTATTTTCAACCACTAATTTACTTTGACTTTATTTTTTTAATCGAAAAATGTTATACTATAAAATAATTTCAATCTAAGAGCAAATTAAATCTTGTCATCTAAGAACAAATAAGAACAAAATGTATGGCATAAATAAGCTACTTGCAACTGCAAGTAAAACGAGTAAAACATCAAATTGTTACTCGTTCGTATTATAAGTAGCTTAGAGTAAAACAATTATATATATATATATATATATATATATATATATATATATATATATATATAAAATATATATATATATATATATATATTGAGCTTTGTCTGCTCTTGGCAAATTTGCAAGCTTTCCCTAGTTTTGTTCCAAAGTTGCTGATTTAACAGGGTGAGACGAAACATCACAGGACCTACAAAATAGTTGATCAACAAAAGGAATGCTGCACACTTTGCCGCCACCGTCATGGTACATTTTGCCGCCTAGAGTGCTACTGTTGCCTCTATCAACGTGACCACCATTGTCCGAGTTTCTAGCCTAGTGGTATTAAAGCGGACACCCGGAAAGACTGGTAAGGTTCGAGTTTTCCAATTGTGTGTGCGTGCGTGTCATTTCAAAAAAAAATGTTTAAAAAAATGTGGCATGAGGCACAATACTGTCTATTCTATGTGGCAAGATTATATTTACAGTGTCACACAAGACAATGAAAAAGAAAAATCTTCTCAATACAAAAGTATTAAGAAGACAATAAAATATACTTTTTCAACTTCCAAGTCTTCTTCTCTCATTTCTTTCTAAATATTTTTATTTATAATTGATGATGTGAAAATAAAATCATTGTCAAGTGTATTGTTTAGAATTAGACAATCAATTTCGCAATGTCATGTCAACTTCATAACTTTTCAATACGAACTTGTCATTCTTATGTAGCAACAACTTTTTTCCAAACTCACAATTGGGTTGGGGATGCTCTAAAGTTTCATTGATTCCTCCTGCACTCGATGTCTCCATTGTCTATCCAAACTAGATATATCACGGGAGTTTTACATTGGAAGGAAATCTCGTAACTGTCTTGATGAGGACAAGTCTAAATACACAGTAACGTGTACGTGTTTGTTGAAAACAAATTTAAATTAGAATTATATATAACGTCCGCAAAATTGAACCCACAAAATCAAGAAGAATGTCTTCCACCTTAACCACATGAATAGTTAGAGATGTTTGACTATAATTAAATACTATAAAATAGTTATATAACTAGTTAGAATTTATTTATTTTTAAATTTTTAATTATATGAGTAGCTTAGACAGCTAGTCATTTTCAAGCCTCCTTATAAAAAGTAGAATAACACCACTCTTTAGTGATTGCGATTAAGGACATTCATCCCCGTTCCATGTTTGATATTAATTTTACTAATTACAAATAATAATTATCTTTTTATATTATTTGTACCTTTTAATAGTTAATTAATATAAGCTAGCATAATAATTTATAAGTTAATTGAGATTGATCAAATATCTTATTTATTAATTAAGAATACTATATCTCTTAACATTAATTAATTTTACTAATTACATATACTAATTGTCACAACCCGTTCTCGAATAATCGGATACGAGTCGAATACGTCCAGCCTACGTTGATAGGCTCAACGTAGTAAGCTGTACTAGGTATCTAAGAACTCAAGTAATATCATGAAATCACATCATAGCATCTAATCACGTGCTAAATAATATCACATACCACTGTGTTCTTTTAGTACAACTTATACAAGAGAATCCGGAGACAAATCCGGCAACTAACTAAAAGAAGATACTAAACATCTAGCTAATGAAAACATAAGAAGCATATTTGCATCTGGTCTTCTACAATCTTCAAGGAGTCGTCCAATCCAATTCTCATGCCCTGGCCTAGTATGTTAATGATCCAGTCAGGAAAAGAGCAAAGTACAATCTATAATAATGAAACAAGTACAACATGTGAATAAGTAAAAAAACAAGGCGACATGATGAACATGAAACTGTAAATGCACAATCTAAACAGAACATGAAACATGTAGCAAAAAAATCTTGACATGTGATTTGAAATACATAATAGAATATGTGATCGGCTGGATAAAGAACATGAATAAGCACAAGTAATGGTACGCCTTAGATCCCACGTGCACGATGTGAAACCTAAGCTATTCACACGAGTCCTAGATTGGGCTTTGGTCATATATGTAGTATCCCCCCCCAGATACCAGTAAGACCATGAACATGCTACGTACCAGAACCAGAAGCACATAATAAATTATGTAAACAACGTGTCCAATATGAAAAGACCATGACATGAAGTAAATGAGTCAAAATCATAGAAGTACTTGCCTTGTTCTTGCAAATCAATGAGTCTCAATGTTCACCTAGAATAGGGTAAGAATAGGTTAAATTCTAGAATAACAATCTAGCCTTCTAACCACTATTAATAGATATACACTAGCTAACCATATATATATATTAGCTAACAATATCACAATATTAACTAGTAAATATACCTTAAGCTATACTTTAGCAAAATCATTTATCAATAATAGTTAGTTAAAATCAATGCCTACAACGTCTAAAATATTAAGAAATATCTTCATAATAATATATATGTATATATTTTGGCAAAGCATCATTAAAATAAATTTATATATTTATTATCTGCAGATTATTTCTAAAGAATTATAATTTAGGGAAAAAATATTTTGGTTAAAGCAAATACTCACAATATTAGAGCAAAATATTTATTAATATAATAGCAGTATCAAATATCATTAAAAACTAACCAACATTTATTAACGACAAATACTCATGATATTTGGAATATATAGTAAAATATTATCAGGCCAAAACCTGTCATTAAATTAGCAAACTTTATAATAATAGTCTAGATTTTTTTTCCAAATTCAAATAGGTGTCAAAATCATTTTGTAAATAAATTTATTTTTAAAGAAGTAATATTTTATAAATATTCCATATATATAATAAATATAATAGCATAAAATACTGATACTATACTGTTAATGCCGGGGCACAATTTTTCGATGGAAAACTGAGAAAATGAAACATTTGTAAAAACAATGTTTCAAATCAACACTTCAGGGAAGGTGATTCTGAATTACGAGAATCTAAAAAGATTTCGTAATCAACAGCAATCAGATCGTAGTACTTCTAAAACGAAGATACAATCAGAATTACTGGCAGCAACGAAGAAGGTGACTGGCGAAAGATGGAAGAACTCCTGCTGGGTGAATAATCACCGTTGCTCAAAGCTTTATTCGCCCTACACGAACATCTTCCAGGAACCAGCAAGTTCGTCGGAGAACTTGGAACACTCCTGCTCTTCTGACTCCTCGGATGGACATGAACTCCCGTGCAAAAGCAACGCTGGTGCGACGCCTTTCCTCTCTCTCTCAAAGGCTGCTGGAATTCGCAGGCAAATTCCGAACAGAACTGTGTTAAAGAACACTTCTGAATTCTCTGTTTACTTGTGCTAAAAAATACTTCGTAAACTTTCTGTGGTGGCTTCTCTTTCTATTATGTAATAAGCCTTGAGAGAGAGAGAGAGGATGCCTTATATAGGCCCTGCAGCAACTGTTCGGTTGCCACAAAGTTAGGGACGTGGTAAAAACTACCCCGAACATGTAGCAATCGCCCAGAACATGCATACGCACGTTCTGCTGCAAGTTGCGCCAACTGCGCGTACCCCGCGCTCCTTGCACTCTGCGCGACAGAGCGCACACTGAACTGTGCACACTGCGCACACGACGCACGCAGCGCAACCAGCGCATCCGCGCAACCCGAGTAACCCGTGCAACCTGAGCGCAACCTGGGCGCGCACCTGGACAGCACAACTAAAGCGCACTATGCGCCTAGTGTAACGCCCCAGTCCCAAAATATTTTGGGCTAGGTACGTATCCATGCCAGCTGTATACATACGAAGTAAACTCCAATGTATGGATCCCCATATGTATATATAAGCTGTAAAATGCAGTAAAACTATGATAACTACTCATCCACAACAATAAAGAATAATATTATAATCAACTCAAGAATTTGTCATTTATACATGTAGTTGGGCGGAGACAAATCCACTACCAACTATTTTAAAAGAAAGAAATATACAAGGAAATGATATCTAAAAATGACAAGACGAACCAAGGGCAATCATCTTCGAAGGAATGGAGAAGATCACGGCCTTGGCTAGGACACCTGCGAAAAGTCACAAAGCACACACCTGGCGAGATAACCAGGTCCTCAGAGGGACGTAACAAGATATAATAAACATGCCATATAAATACTGAATATAAATTATGCCACAATTAAAGAAAGTGACAAGACATAAATAAGGTAACCTAACCGTACTAAAGTGATCATGCAGTTGAGAAACAATCCTTCGACGCATGAGCCCTGGCTGTAAATGGGATCGACATAGTCCCCATATAGGGCACCAGGGGCCTACGTCCGTAACGTCCGAAGATCGTCAGAGGGCATCATGTGCAAGGGGGTACGTCCATAACGCTCTGGAAAACGTCAGAGGGCACCTGGAGCCTGCGTCTCCGGAGGAGCGCACAGGTAAGCAGGAAAGTGCAAAGAAGCCCATACGTCAGGTATTGTTCTCTCCATCCAATGTACCTGTCAAGTCGCATCCACGACCATGTACCTCTACTAACTACTAAGTCTCCTAACACGCCTCTATTAGCAGTTAGCCCGAACGCATGCGCATGGGGGATCAACCCACACGCAAGAACCTCTATATGCTACTCATCTCACACATTCTTGTGGTACAACTGTGTCAAGGTATATGAGATACACTATAGATGGTAGTCCCTTAACTCTAGGTTTATGTGCAACCAAAGGATAGTAACAAAGTAAACTAATAATCACTGAGCATGTAGTAAATCAAGAACTGTAATAACTGAAAATAATGAACAGTGATATATAAATAAATGCAGACTGAATATAAACAGTATAATGACAAGGTATCTTGCCTGATTCCGTGCTGTAAATATGAAACACCGCTCCCGTGTCCACGCCTCCGGAACCCGACACTCCTAGATAATTAATTAACTAAATTAAGTCACTACTTATGAAACTTATGATACGACTTAATTAGTCAAATTAATGTGTTAAAATTATATTCAATCTCTCGTGAAACCATTTAGATCCATACAATCACACACAGATTCCACGAGACATTGAAACACAGTTTTAGGGTTTCTAACTTTTAATTAGTCGGTTATGCCCCTACTTCAATAACATACTTAAAAATTATATAAAAATCATAAAAATAATATTTAAACTAATTTTTTACAAATTTATCTCTAAAATTTCAGAATTAATATTTCTAAAGATATTTATGACTAGTTGATTAATAAGTCAGCTAGTCTACCCGAAACTCGTCCGGAACATAGTTAATGACTCAAAATTTTTAAAATAACCAAAAATATATTTTAAACAGTAATAAAATAATTTATTTCATAAAACAATATCAGAGTTATAAGGGTTGATTTATACTACAAGTTTGGGACATTCTAGGTCAGCCGGTTACCCGAAATTAGCTAGTTTTGACCTACAATTTTTTCGACCAGATTTGAGTTGCTAAAATCGTGGAAAAATATTTAAAAATCCTAATTTATGTATATGAACATACATAAAATTCAGTTTCAAAAATATGCACCAATAACTCATAGTTCCTTCACAATGGGGTTAATTTGATCCTACCGACACATGAATATTATGCCTATATTTTATGAAATCTTTATGGATGATTATACCTAACAAAAGCCATCAAAATATGATTTCTAAAGAATTAATAACACATTTTCTACAGAATTTTAGCAAAGGCTTTTAGAAGAAAAGATTAGGGTTCTTACCAAAGATTCTTGCTAGAAAGGGTGATGATGACTTCTCTTCACCAAAGCTCCAATCTTTTCCGCTATAATCGCTTGCTAATCCTCTCTTGGTGAGTATGGGAGAGTTTATAATGGCTATAGAGGATTGGATGGGGGAGATGGAGTTTTTAGGATTTGTTTTGAGGGGTTTCGGGGATGTATGGTGGAGGAGATGAGTTTTTGTGAAGGATGGAGAGATGTTCAATGGAGGAGATGATGTATGGAGGCTATGGGGAGTTTGTTGCTGCCGAAATTATGGAGAGGGAGAGATTTTTTGTCGGCCAAAGGTGAGGGAGAGAAAGATTAGGATTTGGTTGAGATTTGGGATAAGTTTGTATATTTAAATGTATCCTTAAATAAATTTTAAGCAATCTAGGATTTAAATCCTATTTAATTTGATGCATTTGGCCATGGGGGGTTGCTTGGCCGAAATTATCATGGTGGGGGTCCACTTGACATGATTTGGTTGTTTGGTGAGTTGGCAAGTTGATTGGATTGAGGATTTAAAAAGGGGTTTCCTAATATAGAACTATTTAATTCTATCTATGTAATTACACTACAAAATCTGAATTAAATACAAATAAATATAATTATTAATATTTATTAATGCCCAACATGTCTACATAGGGTTGGGTTTGACTTGGAAGAGGTTTGGGAAGGTTTGGTGCAACCAGGTCTCCTAAAAAGTCATAAAGGCTTTCTTAACTAATTAATTAAATAAAAATATAACTTGTGCCATAATTTGAATGGTTAACATGCAAGAGATTACAATATGACCATGGCATTCCTAACATGGCTAGCATACTAGTTAAAGTACCCGATTACGCTAGGCATGCCATACTTTCTAGTCGCCTTGCATATTCAAATTCAACCATGGCTATAGTCCTTTTATATAATATAAATAAGATAAAAATAAATTAGAATTAAATAAAATCCAAAAATAATTTAAATATTCCTTTAAATTATAAAGGATTTTACATCCTACCCAACTTATGACAATTTCGTCCTCGAAATTAAAAATAATCATAATATCAAGAATTGTGAATTTTGTATGGTGGGAGAGTAGGTACTTCAAATTGTAGCTCATTTTTTTTGAAAGGATGGAGGGGTGGTTGTCATAGAAATCCCAATTGACCTCATATTCTATAAGATGGGGTATGCTTCCTTCCAGACTCTACCCAACTTATAGAAGTTGGCCACCCGTAAAGATCGTCATCATTACAAGACTTTAAGGAGGGCAATTTCTAGGGAGGGGCACGAGAATAATGGACACTTCTGACCGCAGTCTTTGATTCTAAGTGAGCCTCGATAATACCGTGACGTTCTTGGTCAATAAAAACTATAAGAAAGTTACTACAATCAAACATTGTCACTCTAGGGGTCATGCTTTTGACAAGCTAGTAGCGACCTCTTGTTTGAATATACTAAGGTGTGTCGGTTCAGAAGGATTCGTTCCACGTCTAATATGGAAAACAAAGAAGTGAGCTTGAAAACATAGGGAAGAAAAATTTATGGACAAGTGATGAGAATCAAAAAGAACCCAGGATATAGAATATGATTAGGCAAGTGTTTTGAAAACTCTAAGTCATAACGACTAATATGTGTGGGCTGATGTTTAGTGTTGTGTAGGAGGCATGCACTTGCTTGTTGGAAGGCATATGTCATAGGTGTGCTATGTATTGCATAGATCTTGAATATTCAGTTTAGTTAAGGAATGGGTCGATATTTGCATGGGTGAAATCGAATAGATCGAATTTGGGTCTCTATAGTTTGTTTTGAGAAAACAATGTATCATATACGTGGTGTAATTTAAATGGAGCACTGGAAAGTTCGTTTGCGTGGGACATGTATGTCATATGAGTAGCATGATTAGTCTAGTTCGTGAGTGTGAACTTTGTCGAAAGGAAGAGTCTAGCATTGTGCTTCAATTATCAAAATCATGGTCGAGGGTATCACATGATACGAATATGGGTCGACGTTATGAACCATTGTATTATTAGTCTAATTGGAACCAATCATTTCCAACCACTTGCTAATTCCAAAATCTTATATTTTTTAGAGAGACTTGCGATCTATTTGGCTCAAAAATTTTGCTCTTGATTTAAACAAAAATGATTTTATGATTGACTTGAAGAATTTAGGTTACAACCCGTTACCGTAGTTATCTAAACACACGAGCAAAGGGATATAAAATGCAAAATAAAAGATCGTTTCATAAATTCCATACAGACGGAAGAACGGTCACGATTGTAATCCCATTCTGAGAGGTAGAGTATAATAAGTTCAATGTTCTACCCAACTTATAGAAGTTGGTTAATCAGGGAAAGCACAGTAATATGGCTTCTAAGAAGGTCAAATTTCAAGGAGGTATAGGAAGTATGAGGTATTTCCAATCATAGTCATAGACTCTATAGGAAGTCTAGGTATTATCTATTTAATATGGCCCATATATTAATTATGTTTGGTCAAAACAATATGAGAGGTCTTGGTCAAGTATATCCGGAAGCAAGTTGGTACCGAGAGATGCATAACATAGGCTACGAAGAGATGCAGTTACGAAATCTATGGAAGGTGAATTAGTGAGCCAAGAGGTGGGACCTACATAATAGGGTAAGCGCCTATTTCATAAAGTTTGGTTTTATAGTCCCAATATGGCGATGGGCTATGATGGGTTTAACTGAGTCTCAATAGGTTCCCTAATTGGACTTCAATCTTTGATTGCATGAACTTTAGATTTTAATCTATGGTGGCTGGACAAAATTTTGTGAAATTTTAAACCATCCCTATTAGGTTAGGGTAATGTAGAATAGGTTCAAATTCAAGTGGTTGGGCAAATTTCCCGTCGGGTTGGTAGAATAGGTTCTGTAAGTCATGAGATGCGCCTTCCATGACTTTTGTGTTTAAGTAGCACACAAGGCCTCTATTGAGTGGCACACTAGTGGCATGTACGTAGAGGGCTTCGAGTAGATCACAACCATATATTGGACCAAAAGATTTGAGTCAAGGTTGGATCTCTAACTTCAGTCCGAAAGTACATCGGTGTTATGGTAAGGGTTATCGCTAGTCCCTTTTGACCTGAAAGTCGTATCATAATAATAGAGTCCAAGGAGATGTGTTTGTGTGGGACATGATATGTCTACTTTAAGGTGGACTCATTTAAGTTTTGTATATAAATTTTGTTGGAAGGTAACAGCTAGTATTACACTTCAAATATCAAAGTCACGGTAAGGGACACCAAAAGATTTAAAAAGAAAGTGGGAGTTCACGAGTCACTAATTTATCATCCTACTGAGAACCAATTTACCTCAATCAATCGGTGATCCCCAAATTCCTAAAAGTAAGAATGGCTTACAATCTATTCACTCTAGAGACTAGGATATGGTTTTAGGAATAATGAGGTTAGGAATATTTGAGTCGCGATATCGTACCTTGACATTTGGTAATAATAAGTCACGATGTGATTGATAACATGATAGGGTAGTTATGAATCAGTTTCGAGGATTGTACCCCCGAGTCCTAATAAATGGAAATGATCGCGTACAGTGGTACCTGAGTCGATAAGATGGAATGACCCGCTTGTCCATGGTATACGAGAGTCTATCGGTGGAATAACGAACTCTAAAGCACGTCATGGAAAAGATCCCTAACTACTAAGTCGTGAATTTCTATTTGTGTCAAACCTGCCAGACTATAGTCACAAGCGTTCTAGAGGTGTTAAATGTAGTGCTCATGTATCACTTGTTGATTACTAATACAACATAATGACGGGGTGTCATGCTACAGATTTTGGCTAAACTGGTGAATGTGTTGTTCTAATATTATGTCACTTCTTTGATACTAGAATTTTGTACCTAAAGCAACATCTGCTGAATCTCTAATCTTGGAATGGGTGTCTACCACAGTCCTTGCAATACTTGTCCTTGTTTTGGTCTGTTCTTCTCTGTCTAAACTATAGGGGCCTAGTCAAGTAAGGTTTGAGTTAAGGCATACGGGTTGCTAGTTAAGCCAAGAATCAAGATGAATATTTGGAGACTCACAATAAATGATTCCTAGAGATTAGATGGTCTCATAGGTTTGTGGTTTACCCAAGGGTAAGATCTTACTCATCTTTCAAGCTCAAATGACTAGAAGGTCACGATATTACTATTAGGGTCAAGGAAAGGACGAGCAACTTTAGACAAGGTTGTAGTTATATGGCTTGGCCGATGGTTGCTATACTTGTGTATATAACTACCATGGCCATGGGGATACTCTGTATTTATCTATCAAATACGAGCGTTCGTCTTTCCAATCAGTGAAAGACAAAAGCAATAAAGAGTTCAAGAAAGATGTCATTGAATACAATTACGTAATTCAAAGGCGAATGTGTAATTCAAGAGAAATTGTCAATGCAGTCGCGGATGAGATCCTAGATACCTCTATATCTCAATCCATATGGGATAATCATATGAAGAGCGAACCAAGTGTACTATGGTTGATCAGACCATAATACATTGATTCTAATTAGACAATATGCTTGTGGGCGTCCCCAGTATACATATGTCCTGAACAAGCTCGACAAAGAATAAGCTTGCAAAACTAGGCTATAAATAGCATCGTCATTCATGGTAGTTTAAAGTATAAGTATGGGAGAATACGTTGAAATTAGTAATAAATAGTTCGAGTTTTACAAGGATCTAAGTCTTATCCGGTGTGCTTGCGTATACAGTCGTCCTACTGGTTCTTGTATCAGGCCTTAGTTGACCAATGGGTATGGGCTATAAAATCTCTATATTCTAGGTAAACATCTCTCCTACACTAGCATATAATCATTATCACACTGTTACACTTTAATACTAGGTTAAAAGGATACGGGTGGTAGGTTGTAGTCATACTACTCAACTTATGAAGTCAACTAATAGAGTAATTGAGAATATAACACGTATACTCGTATGAGTTATCTCCTACCCTCCCTATTTAGCACGATAGAAGATAAGATTTATAGTGAAAGGAATCAAGCAGAAGAAAGTCAAGATAATCGGACGAGAGTTCGAGATTTGGAATTGAGGAACGAAGTCAAGCTTGTGGATGAGATTCCTATATCCTAATCCTATATGCAGGTTCATATCGGTACAGTAACGTAACCGATGTGACAAACTCGACCTGCATGGGCCACCACAAAAACATGTAACGCCCAGTCCCAAAATACTTTGGGCTAGGTACGTATCCATGCCAGCTGTATACATACGAAGTAAACTCCAATGTATGGATCCCCATATGTATATATAAGCTGTAAAATGCAGTAAAACCATGATAACTAAATCTTATCCACAACAATAAAGAATAATATTATAATCAACTCAAGAATTTATCATTTATACATGTAGTTGGGCGGAGACAAATCCACTACCAACTATTTTAAAAGAAAAAAATATACAAGGAAATGATATCTAAAAATGACAAGACGAACCAAGGGCAATCATCTTCGAAGGAATGGAGAAGATCACGGCCTTGGCTAGGACACCTGCGAAAAGTCACAAAGCACACACCTGGCGAGATAACTAGGTCCTCAGAGGGACGTAACAAGATACAATAAACATGCCATATAAATACTGAATATAAATTATGCCACAATTAAAGAAAGTGACAAGGCATAAATAAGGTAACCTAACCGTACTAAAGTGATCATGCAGTTGAGAAACAATCCTTCGACGCATGAGCCCTGGCTGTAAATAGGATCGGCATAGTCCCCATATAGGGCACCAGGGGCCTACGTCCGTAACGTCCGAAGATCGTTAGAGGGCATCATGTGCAAGGGGGTATGTCCATAACGCTCTGGAAAACGTCAGAGGCACCTGGAGCCCGCGTCTCCGGAGGAGCGCACAGGTAAGCAGGGAAGTGCAAAGAAGCCCATACGTCAGGTATTGTTCTCTCCACCCAATGTACCTGTCAAGTCGCATCCACGACCATGTACCTCTACTAACTACTAAGTCTCCTAACACGCCTCTATTAGCAGTTAGCCCTAACGCATGCGCATGGGGGATCAACCCATACGCAATAACCTCTATATGCTACTCATCTCACACATTCTCGTGGTACAACTGTGTCAAGGTATATGAGATACACTATAGATGGTAGTCCCTTAACTCTAGGTTCATGTGCAACCAAAGGATAGTAACAAAGTAAACTAATAATCACTGAGCATGTAGTAAATCAAGAACTGTAATAACTGGAAATAATGAACAGTGATATATAAATAAATGCATACTGAATATAAACAGTATAATGGCAAGGTATCTTGCCTAATTTCGTGCTGTAAATATGAAACACCGCACCCGCGTCCACGCCTCCGGAACCCGACACTCCTAGATAATTAATTAACTAAATTAAGTCACTACTTATGAAACTTATGATACGACTTAATTAGTCAAATTAATGTGTTAAAATTATATTCAATCTCTCGTGGAACCATTTAGATCCATACAATCACACACAGGTTCCACGAGACATTGAAACACAGTTTTAGGGTTTCTAACTTTTAATTAGTCGGTTATGCCCCTACTTCAATAACATACTTAAAAATTATATAAAAATTATAAAAATAATATTTAAACTAATTTTTTTATAAATTTATCTCTAAAATTCCAGAATTAATATTTCTAAAGATATTTATGACTAGTTGATTAATAAGTCAGCTAGTCTACCCGAAACTCGTCCGGAACATAGTTAATGACTCAAAATTTCTAAAATAACCAAAAATATATTTTAAACAGTAATAAAATAATTTATTTCATAAAACAATATTATAGTTATAAGGGTTGATTTATACTACAAGTTTGGGACATTCTAGGTCAGCCGGTTACTCGAAATTAGCTAGTTTTGACCTACAATTTTTTCGACCAGATTTGAGTTGCTGAAATCGTGGAAAAATACTTAAAAATTTTAATTTATGTATATGAACATACATAAAATTCAGTTTCGAAAATATGCACCAATAACTCATAATTCCTTCACAATGGGATTAATTTGATCCTACCGACACATGAATATTATGCATATATTTTATGAAATCTTTATGGATGATTATACCTAACAAAAGCCATCAAAATATGATTTCTAAAGAATTAATAACACATTTTCTAAAGAATTTTAGCAAAAAGTTTTTAGAAGAAAAGATTAGGGTTCTTACCAAAGATTCTTGCTTGAAAGGGTGATGATGACTTCTCTTCACCAATGCTCCAATCTTTTCTGCTATCATCACTTGCTAATCCTCTCTTGGTGAGTATGGGAGAGTTTATAATGGCTATAGAGGATTGGATGGAGGAGATGGAGTTTTTAGGGTTTATTTTGAGGGGTTTCGGGGATGTATGATGGAGGAGATGAGTTTTTGTGAAGGATGGAGAGATGTGCAATGGAGGAGATGATGTATGGAGGCTATGGGGAGTTTGTTGCTGCCAAAATTATGGAGAAGGAGAGAGTTTTGGTCGGCCAAAGGTGAGGGAGAGAAAGATTAGGATTTTGTTGAGATTTGGGATAAGTTGGTATATTTAAATGTATCCTTAAATAAATTTTAAGCAATCTAGGATTTAAATCCTATTTAATTTGATGCATTTGGCCATGGGGGGTTGCTTGGCCGAAATTATCATGGTGGGGGTCCACTTGACATGATTTGGTTGTTTGGTGAGTTGGCAAGTTGATTGGATTGAGGATTGAAAAAGGGGTTTCCTAATACAGAACTATTTAATTCTATCTATGTAATTACACTACAAAATCTGAATTAAATACAAATAAATGTAATTATTAATATTTATTAATGCCAAACATGCCTACATAGGGTTGGGTTTGACTTGGAAGAGGTTTGGAAAGGTTTGGTACAACCGGGTCTCCTAAAAAGTCATAAAGGCTTTCTTAACTAATTAATTAAATAAAAATATAACTTGTGCCATAATTTGAATGGTTAACATGCAAGAGATTACAATATGACCATGGCATTCCTAACATGGCTAGCATACTAGTTAAAGCACCCGACTACGCTAGGCATGCCATACTTTCTAGTCGCCTTGCATATTCAAACTCAACCATGGCTATAGTCCTTTTATATAATATAAATAAGATAAAAATAAATTAGAATTAAATAAAATCCAAAAATAATTTAAATATTCCTTTAAATTATAAGGGATTTTACACCTAGCGACGATACTGACGTGCTAAGTGCAAAGTGCGCCAACAAAAAGCCACATTACGCCTCATGAGCCCATGAGCCCGAGTCTGAGTCTGAGTCCGAGTCGCTAAGCCCCTACGGGGCTTAGCTCCCATGGAAATAAATTTCCCAAGAGCAAAAAGCATGAATGCTTTAATTGTTGATTTTAGCCTTTTTTCCATTAGAAAAATAATCCCATATGGCAAACCCATGTGCACCTCCACACCACATGTGCATCTCCAATAATAGCAAAGCTAATATATATAGAGATACAATCTCTTTGTTTTTTCCGATGTGGGACTAAAGTTTTCTAAAGGAAAAAACCAAAACTCTAACAATCCCCCACATATCTCTATATATGGGTATAAGTGTTCCCCACAGTAACTGTCCATCATGCATTAGGAGAGATGTCGCTGACGACTTGAATCTTCCCGTATGGATCAAAAATCAGACTATAATACAAGAATGGACTAAGCCTTGAATTCTGCATCATAGCTAAAATTCTTTCCACTCACATAATGTAGTTACATGTGCTTCTGGCTACACATTAAAGGCCCTGTGCCAGCCTGGTTTTATTGTATAATTTTAGGCGTCTACAAGTTTACCCTCAAGAGACGGCCTGATATCTCTTTGTCCATACACTATAGGTGAGTTTATTATAAAGAGACATGGTATGAAGCGCTTTGCGCTTTCCTTGCGGTGCTACGTCGCTATGACATGGCTTAAAGCCAAGGCATTACCCCTCCCGGGGAATCACCCCATATCTGGGAACCTTTATAGTGTCATACTACTGTAGCATGAGGCAACTGTCTCTTTGTAGTGCCAAACTACCCAGCATGAAGCCTTAGGCTCCTTTGCGGTGTTACGCCGCAACGACATGGCTTGCAAGACCGAGGCTTTATCCCTAACCGGGTACCTCATTGTAGTGTCGTGCCACTGTAACATGAAGAACTCCTCCTCTTTGTAGTGCTGACTACACCCCTCTTTATTTTAACATACAGCATTAGGCTAACTGCCTATTTGCGGTGCTACGCCGCTGTGACTTGGCCTGCAAAGCCTAGGCTTTATCCTATTCCTGGGCAGCACCCCACATATAGGAACCTCTTCGTGGAGTCACCCCACTGTAGCATGGAGTTTCACTCCTTGTAGTGCTGTTCTACCGTACTTCCTGTAAAGCACACTAGGCATTCACTCTGCCTGAGAACTCATTAAGGCAATTAAGCCAACCTTCCCACAGGAACCGTTTTCCGCAGAAAACAACAGTAAACAATAGTGGTTATAGGTCAGTAACCTCTCCATGTCCAATAGAACATGTACCCACCGTTCTTGATATTCTTCCGATTAGTGGTCCTCCCTTGAACCAAAAACTAGATACCTAGTAGATAAATCTTTGAACTAATAGCATAAAACTTTATGGTAGGAATACAATAATACAATATCAGAATGCCTTCAAGCCCATTTTACAAGCTGTGTCATCAACCAACTGGCGCTTGAGGCCCTTGGTGAACGGATCCGCCAGGTTCTCCTGACTCCGAACATCAATTACTGCAATAACACCTCTCTTGATAAGATCGTGTACTGTCCTGTGCTTCAACCGCACAGTCCTCTTCTTTCCGTTGAAGAGGTTATTTGATGCCACCGCCGCAGTCGCCTGGTTGTCGCAATATATCGGTATCGCCGATATTTGCGCCCCAACCACTGGAAGATCATACATGAGCTCCCGAAGCCATTCTGCTTCCTCGGCTGCGGTATCAAGTGCAAAGAACTCAAATTCCATGGATGACCGCGAGAGCATAGTCTGCTTCTTCGACTTCCATGATATAGCAGCTCCACCAATTGTGAAAATGAATCCACCTGTGGACCTCTCGCTCTCCACCTCTGAGCACCAGCTGGCATCACTGAAGCCTTCTACTACCGGCGGATCTCTGCTGTAGTACAGTGCATATGTCTGAGTCTTCTTGAGATATCTTATAACCCGTTTCACAGCTTTTCAGTGTTCAACACCTGGGTTGCTCGTAAAACGACTCAGGATTCCCACGGCGAAAGCTATGTCAGGCCTTGTGGCAGTAGTAGCATACAACAAACTCCTAATTACGCTTAAATACTCTAGCTGCCTGACACTTTTCCCTGAATTAGGCTTCAGCTTCAGATCACACCTGTACGGCATATCGATCCCTGGAAGATCCCGATACCCATAACGAGTGATCATTTTCTCAATATAATGAGACTGTGACAGCGCTAGTCCAGTGTCTGTCCGGATGATCTTGATCCCTAAGATCACATCAGCTTCCCCCAAGTCCTTCATACTGAACTTGCTTGAGATGAATTTCTTTGTCTCCGTGACACAGCTAATATCCGTACCTAGGATAAGCATGTCATCCACGTACAGACAAACGATCACACCTCTTCCATCAGCGAACTTCGTGTAAACACACTTGTCCGTCTCGCTGACCATGTAGCCATTTGACCTTATAACTTTGTCAAATTTCTTATGCCACATCTTGGGAGCCTGTTTAAGACCGTACAAAGATTTCACCAACTTGCAGACTTTGTCTTCAAGACCCTTGACGACAAATCCCTCTGGCTGTTGCATATAAATCTCTTCGGTCAGCTCGCCATTTAGGAAAGCCGTTTTCATATCCATCTGATGTATCACCATCTTATGTATTGCTGCGAGAGCAATCAACATTCTGATGGTGGTCATCCGGGCTACTGGAGTATACGTATCAAAGTAGTCAATCCCCTGCTTCTGAGAAAACCCCTTGGCTACCAACCTAGCCTTGAACTTGTCAATAGTTCCGTCTGCTTTCATCTTCTTCTTGAAGATCCATTTGCATCCGATGGGTTTCGCTCCTTCAGGAAGATCAACCAACACCCAAGTGTTATTTGAGGTGATAGAATCAATTTCATTGTCAATCGCCTCCTTCTAGAAAATTGCGTCTCTGGTATTCATCGCCTCATCATAGGTAAGCGGATCAGCTTCCACATGATAGGTGACAAAGTCATTTCCGAAATCCTTCGGCCTCCTCATACGCTTAGCTGACGGCTCAACTTGTTCTGGTTTAATCATTGTTTCAACAACAATATCTTCTTGGACCACATCTTCATTGAAGACTTCAGTTTCCTGCGCACCCTCATTGTTCTCCGGAACATCCGCAAGAACAATATTCTTGTGCCTTGCAAATTTGTCTTCAAAATATTCTGCGTCGCGAGATTCAATGATATGATTTGACTCAATATTAAAAAATCTCCGAGCATCACTCTTCTCGGCATACCCCAAGAAGATCGTCTTAGTAGTCCTTGTCCCAAGCTTCTGAATCTTCAGATCTGAAAGCTTGACATACGCCAGACACCCCCACACTCGAATGACATTCAAGTTAGGTCTGACCTTGAACCAGAGTTTATGAGGAGTAATGTCTGAAGTTGCATGAGGCACTCTTTTTATAATAAAAGTGGCCGTCAATGCAGCTTCTCCCCAGTAGCACTTAGGAAGGCCAGCAGTCAACAACATTGAG
>JANAVB010009677.1:0-284130 GCA_029216955.1 Iris pallida
GTTAAGGTTGATTGTACCAAGTCTATATCTCGACACCAGGACGTTTGCTTAACCGCTAGGCTAACTCACCAAGTCAAAGTCAAAGTCATGCACCATCCCCTACAACCAATATCAAATACTCACCCCCAAATCCTAAGGTCAAACCATAGTCAATAGTACAGGGTCTACCTACCCAGGCTCACATTAATCTGAATTCTAAAATCCGAGCATAGATTTTTCCTATCCATACTTGTAACGTTCAGTCCAAGGGGTTCGAGTCATTCAACAAAGCCATTCCTAGAATAAATCCATTTATAATCATCCTCGATTACATGCGTTTTAATGACACAATTCATAACTCTCAAACTCGATCCTCAATTTGTTTAATAAACCTATCAATCCATATTTGTATACCTCGATTATAAAATCGCAAGTCATAATCTATGATCACAATTGTAGTATTGATTCTAATTCTGAGTCGTAAAAACTCAATCATACATTTATCCATTTTGACATTTCTCAAATCCCAATCCTACAAGTCCTCAATTTTTGTGCATCTATCTCATCGCACAATCGCAAGATTGTCTACTATAAATCCTAAGTCATATAAACCTCACATAATGATCAGCAAATCCATCAATATTTTCATTTTGCATAATCCGAGTAGTACCATTCATGCAAAGTTCAAGTTTATCTTATCAAGTCATCCAAACATTCATTTCTATCAAAATCTCAAGTTATAGAATTTATCTGAATAGTAACATTTTACACAATCATCATTCTCGAATCAGAGCACCTCCGAGTTATCACACATCGATCTTTGATACGCATCAATACCATCGATGATATATATAACCTGGATCTTCTTTACAACGAACTTCGAATCGTGCAAATACTATCATCCAACTGGATATACAATCCATTTTTTTGACATTCGAGATCAAATTAGTTATGTCATCAACTTGTTCAAATCAAAATCACATATGTTTATCCGTCTATCTTAAGTCATCAAGTAACACATTCATTCGATCGTATCATTCTACACTAACTCAAGTCATCGAGAAGTTTATCCAAATATTTAGAGTCATTTTTGTATCTTCAAATCAACTTTCCTATGCATACTATCCTCAATCATGCTATTTTTTCTTAGTCAAATTTTGAATTTTCAATTCCATTCAGTTCTGTATCAACATTTTCATATATGGTCTACATCGATTCCTCGACCGAGTCATTCATTTCGTTACACCTTATCTTTTTATCGATTCAAACTATCTTAATCTATCATTTTATATTTCATACTCAGCGTAATCAAAATCTGATGCATGTTGTTTTTCTGTTCATTCGAATCAATCTCGCATGAGACATCAAGATCAATACTAACTCCATAAAACTCCTTCTAAGGATTTGCACTTCCAAAACACTTGTTGAGACTCATTAGTACCCTGATCCTCAGTTGATCAAACATTCCGAGACTATCCCATACACCACTCAGGGATGAGGTCACTCGACTAATCCTCAAAAATTATTCAATCACAACCGATTACTTTGAATCTATGTTCGAACCATTCCTCAAAATTCAAGCACGTTATGTCTATATCGTATTGACGATATCAACTTTCAATAGCACCTTTGATCCCTTACACATCTTGCTAACATCGATGCAACATAGGTATGTATTGCCCAGCCCGGCTCAGTCAACCGTGCCTTACATGAAACCATTTTTCAACATTTTTTTTCCTCTGTGAAATTTTACAGAATATATAGACTTATTGTATGGAATATCCCATGGAACATTGAGAGAGAGCGCACCAAAAATCGATTGCAGAAACTAAATTTAGTATAAAGACATCAGAGTTAAAGAATTCAATCGACAGTTCAAGGACGTAAAGCCATGCTCTGATACTACTATGTCATGCCCCAGTCCCGCAGAAGCGACTGTCCTCGCTAGGACGTGATACCGCGCGAGCCTAGATTGCACCCGCATAAGACAATTTTTACAATGGCCAATTATAGGCTAAGCGATTGGGTCGTCGTACAGAAATCCCGAAGCATAAGTATTAAATAACAAAAGACATGTACAAATGATAACTTTTTATTGATGCTGACTATAAGATTACAAGGGGCAAAACCAAAATTACAAGTCGTTCAAGCTCACTTTCTCTCTGAATAAAAACAATCAGATCTCTTCCATCTCTCAACATAGAAGTTTAAGGCTTGCCACTTGCGGATACTTTGGAAGGTAATATCTATACATTATGTTCCATATAGGCAAAGAATTCAATGCGGTCGCACACCTCAAAATGCTAAGGAACTCCATGTTTCAGTACATCCAAGCGAGATCCAACCCGAGCGTGTTGATACCTAAACTCAACATAAAAACTGGTGGGGTGTCAGTACACAACCGTACCGACGAATGATCCCCTCGCCCACCCATACAAAACCAACACATTATTTTAAAGAGTATAACTTATTCTCTTTGTGGTCTTTCTAATCTTGCCTCATGATCAGCTTTATGACACAAACTCTTGGCCTATTTTGTGATGTTATGACACAATCGTGCCATGAAACTCCTTTGTAATTCTACGTCGAGGTCGTGCCTCGCAACTCAGTGGTCGTGCCATAAACTCAATCGTGCAACAACATCGAGATCGTGTCTCGCAACTCAGTATAACTTAACATACCTTGTCATACGGTCTTTTCTATTCAACTCAAACAACTAAATCCCAAACTTATGCAATTTTGTGTCAACGACTCAAACACTCGGTGCCATATCTTGTACCGAAGCACGTGTCTTTATGTATAGCCAAATCTTAGGCCCCATAACTATTGTGTTACAAACCGTGCACACATTTCTTCACAAATTTGTGTCATGCTTACATTTCTTGGCAATCAATTGAGATCGTGCATAGGATGCATACCGTGCATACCTTCCTTGACTCATTTGTATCGTGCACACTTTTTGACTCAATCCTACGGCATGTACATGATTGCCACAAATATGCCGACTCAATCTATATGAAAGGTCACTAGCATAACAAGCTATCCATGGACTATAGCAAGGCGTAGACGAGGTCGATCGGCACAGGTAGCGAGCCCCATCAAAATCCTCGAATCGTCAGTATTGTATAATCCAACAAAACTTTCTCCCAGGTCGAATCGGTCATGTGGCCCCAGGTTGTCGTCTAAAGAACTGTCGCCTTTGTGTACAAGATGTCCAATGACTATGTATGTCTCGACTCAACTTACCATCCTATACAGTAATTACTCTTTTCAGTGTTACTATCTTTTTCTGTATTGTATTGAGACTCCCAAGCGAGGGACCACCTCAGCGACAAATGGTCGCGTGAATTTTCGATGTTAACTTTTGAAACCTAGGAAGCGACAACTACACAACCTTTCTACTGAACTTGAAGAAAATGTGTTCCGTATTGTGCCACCATATCTAGTCATACTCTACATGATAAGTCTTTGAATCGGGAACGTGACACTAAAACCATGGGAACGTGCCTTATATGATTTGCATTGAGACTTTGGAAACGTGCCTGCTATGACGTTAAGTCGATAGCCCATAATGTTACCATGCTTAACTCCATACGTGCGGTCGAAAGACGAGTGCCACTTTAAAAACCATCATGAATGATATCTAGGCAAAAAGCTAACACTTTCAAGTTCTATACACATTTGACCCAATGGAAGTATTCTCTTAGCTATATGGATTCATCTCTTTTATTATCAAGCATATTCAGTGCAGTAAAACTTCCATTTATTAGTGTGAAGGCCAAGCTGAGGCATGTCCACCTAAGCCACCCACCTGAGCGAGGAGTTGCCTCGATCGAGAGGGACTTCTAGCAAGCCGTTGCATGGCTAAGTCCAAACGCCGTTGCGTTTTGATTCCTCCGGCTGAACCAAGCTAGACGAAATATTACAGAAATTTCTAACCTATATGGAGAATCTCTGGAGCACGATGAGCGTCATCCGTGTGTCAGAGAAGCTCAAAGTGTGCATATTGGAACATATATGGCAAGCAAATATATGATTAGATTCCATCTTTGACTTTGATCATATTTTTAAATTTGTATGTTCATATATTGACTTTCCATATAATTAGAATTCTAATTTATGGCAAGTCAATTATGATTTAATTTCTTTAAATATATGATTAATATATATTGGACTTTCAATATAATTGGGCTTTCATATATAGATTTTCGATATTGGAAACCCTAATTCATGCAAGGGTTTATAAAAAGGTTGAGGCATGCAAGTTGATGAATAATAATATCAAAGGTTAAAATTCTTAGAGTAGAGGAAATGAGGGTATTGTGAAGGAGAAATAGTTTCAAATAATTTTTTTCGCCCTCTCTTGTTCTTCGGAGTCTGTAATCGGGTTTTCTTATTTCAAGTAGTTGTGGTGATTTATTTTTTGATCAGTCAGAAGCTTGTAAGAAGTCAGTGTATTTCTTAATCCAATAGTGGAGTTTTTTTATGGTCGGACTTTGATCATCCCATAATTTTTTTCCATCTGGGGTTTTTACATAAAAATTGCTTGTCTATATTTTTATTTTTTTGCATGATTTTGGCATTTGGTTTTGTGTGATTTTCTCCGATTCTCTCGCAGATTCTTAGTTTGGGGGAACACTTTCTGCGTTTCGTTTCCAACATGAAGCAGCAACCTCTACTCCTCTTTCCTTTGCTCTATTTTCTTCTTCTTCTTCTTCTTCTTCTTCTTCTAAAAGACTTCTTTTTAGTGGTTTGAATAAAATGTTTGTTTACGGGCGGGGACGAAAGCGGTGCCCGACAATTCTCCGAACGAGAGCAGGACCAGGGATGCGAAGCTTGTAAGGATCCTAATTTTTGAGAATTTATTTATTATTTATTTTTATATGATTTCTAGTTATTAAATTAGATTTTTAATTTTAATTATGACTATAGATGCACTTTTTGTAGCTTCGATTTTTGGAGCATAAGAAGCGTCAATCTTTCGATACATCATTCATGAGTTTTGAAATAGACAAGTCCACCTTCAATTTGATATATCATATCCCATCCAAACTTGTCCCCCAACATTCTTTTGACTTTGCACAACTTTAGGTCAAATTTAGGCCATTTGATTTTTTACGTAATTTTAGACCTAACTTCCAACGTGAGTTCGAAACTCGACAACGATCAAAACAGTCCCATTTTGCATCTCGACAAACATGCCAATGGTCTGTCACTCAATTTAGTTTTCATGTGCTATTTATTTTTAAATGGCACACAAGTCGAAACTATAGGCATATTAGACTCAAATCGATCACACAAATTTTACGACCCAAAATTTTTTGTGGATTAATATACAACCACATTAATTAAATCTAATTTAAATCAAATCCTATAACAACTTTCCTAATTTGGACACAATCAAATCTCTTTGAGATATACCTTTGATTTAAACCATCAATTCTCCTCCAAATCCCACCAAACCAAATCTAAAATATCCCAAATTCATTTCTCTCACGAATCACACAACCCCTCACCTTTATTTTGTGATGATTATATATGTATTGTTAGAGAAAACTGAGCCTCCTCCTATTTCTTTTCTATTTTTGCACTTTTTATTCCAACCACCATAAATCCATTTTTTCGACCACCTCTAACCCTGTTACCACCTCAAACGCATTTACAAGACCTTCTCCTAATACCCCGACACCTTTTTCCAGGAGCCTCAGCCCCTAATTTGGTCGATACGAGGCACAGAAGGCACCCAAAGTCGACCAAACTTGTGTTGAATTTATCCTAGCAGGTTAGTCGACTTGTAGACTATATTTATCTACTTTTCTTGTCCGGTTCTCCTCAAACTAAAACTAAAGTTAATCCTATGTGTCTACTTCAATCTGTGGTCGTTGGATCATACAGTTTCAAGTGTTTGTCCGTGGCGTCAATTCTACGACAAGGTATCCAAAAATGAGAGATCTATTATGAGCATTTTTGCCTACCTAAGGTAAGATTTGTATCCTTTTAATATTTTATTCAAAAACTAGACATCGAGAGCTTTCTAAGGCATATTTATTTGTTAGGTTTGAGTTCTTTCCTATTTTAAAAAATTCTCGACATTTGCCGTAACACCATAACTTCGAAAATCCTATGTTCTTTGTGTCCAAAAGTTCCAATACTTCATAAAATTCTACTAATATTTGTTGTACAAATTTTAATGTTGAAATCCTCATTTTAACTGATTTATATAATTTTTCTAGAATTTAATATTTTAATTATTTATTGTTTCGGGACTCAAGTAGTAGCCAATTGTGATATTAATGTTGTAGTATCGACATAGGACTATTATGCTTGAGTTTATGCCATTAAAATAATATTATTAGTAACATAAATATATTTATAAGTATTTTTCAAAAATTAAATTACTATTTTATATTAGTTATAAACTATTGACAATAAACTTTGGTTAAAAATCAATTTAAAAAATCAAAGAAAAACAGTTTTCTAAAATTTAAAAAACACCGATACGGGGTCTATCCCGACAAACTTGAAGATTTTTTCACAACCCGAGATAATCGAAAGGTGTATACGGATGTTGCGAACGTGTGGACTTTGACGGAACTCGAATTGGTTGTGTGCACGACGATTTCGATGCGTATGGGTCAAGGTACACCGTGTCGAACCCTTTGCAAAAATCTCATTTACTTTGGGCACATTTTTTACCTTACGATGAAAATTATGCTACTGGACTCATATTATTTTTTGGTCCTGTGACCCAAGTTTGGTCCGATTTTGAGAAGGTCGACCGAAACGCTATTTTGGTGGGCCCGATCCGACTCAATGGACAATTTTGTGCATGGCTCATCGAAATCCAAATTTGGACATACCGTTGAGTTTGTATCGAAAAACTGGACTCGTATGTATATAATTTTTCGAATTTAGAGGCCATAGATTTTGGCACATTTTTGGTGCAAAGTGGGTTCAATGACGAATACTTTTTTGCCCAAAATTATCATTTTGTCCGTGTATAGAATTGGACTAATGGGTAGTCAAACTTAAACATTTTTCTTATGCCAAACACGTTGGTGATATCTGTTTCAGCATCCGGAGATATTTGTAAGAGTTTAACTTTTGTGGCTCACTGAGTAATTGGATTATTTGTTTTACGTGCTACTTCATGCAAGTATACCTTGCCAACTTGTACAATATATTTTATATGTATGATCTCTACTTTATGTTGTTTCTTTTTACCTATACTGTTATATTCATGTTACTTTATCCTGCTTCGTTTACATGCACATTCTTGATTCATGTTATAGGTTCATTGTCTGTTATATTGCTTCCGTGTTCATATGTGTCTGTGATAGAGTTGTCTAGTCCTATACTACTGTTTCCCCTGACATGACTTGACTTGACTTGCATAGGACTTAGGACATTTTATAGATTGTGAATGCTTACCTTGACTACGATCTATAGAATTATTTATCCTTGATACTAGGAATGGCTACAATCTTGATTGTGGGTGCTTGCCTTGACTACGATTGAGATACTATAGGTTGGGAGTGCTTGCCTTGACTACAGTCTATAGATTTGACCTGTTAGCCATACTAATATGGCATGCCATTATCTCAGGTTCCTTATGTCTATATTCCTTATGTCTTAGTCTCCTTGCGTCTAGTTGATTCTTTTACGACTATTTCCTTATTTTTCTTGCATATTTTATACTGTTACATTCGACATATTTTTTGTATCTTGCTACGTCCCTCCGAGGACCTGGTGATCTCTCCAGGTTTGCTGAGCCCGTTTGTAGATTTGATGGAGGATTGATGACTGTTTCTCTAGGATTGTAGGTATATATTTAGTTAATACCTTTTCATATTCATCAATTTTATATTTTATTTTACTTTGACCATGCTATTGTATTGCCTAATTTTGCAAGCTTAATTCTTCTTCATAAGCTTGTTCAAGATAATTGAAATAGTCTAGTCCACTTTTGTAAACCCCCTAGTTTTCATTTTATTTTAAGTATTGTGTAGTACTTTTTTCTAGCCTTGTAATTAAATTATGATTTTTTTTATATTAAAGCTAGAAAGTAATGATACTTTAATATATGGTAATTATTTTGTAGAAGACTTTAGTAAAATGTTCTAAAATATTCTTATTGGATATTTAGGAATTTAGGAAAGTTATTTTTTATTTATACAATGCAAAGTATCTTAATAATTTAATAGCTTGCATTAGTTATGGGTTCTCTTAAATGGTATAAGTAGCAAATAATTGCTACTTTAGGAAGAAATTGTACAAAAACATCCATTTCAATTATATAGAAATCATTCTAATTTTTTTAGAAATTTTATATGGATTTTTACAAGTGTATATAAGAATATATGATTATGGAAAAAAAGAATTTTTATTAAATCACCCAGCATTATTGTTCATTAAACAGTACTGCCACCTTCTCGATCGAGCTAGGAAGCATAAGCCAAGCATTCAAACTAGAGCAAATCTGAACAAAATCTTTTCAAAGTTGATTCGCCTAAATCCATACGCCATTCTCCTTAATTAGGATTAGGAATCGAACCTAAAACCTATGAGATGTTAAAAATCTCGAATTAAAGGTTCACATCTATGACTTTCGAAAACCTTTTTCAAAAAAAAAAACCTAACAACACCCTTCGAGATTGTTTCCTCACCTACCTGGAGGATCCCTGCCACCTCGTGTGCCTTCTAGGCGACTGTGCGCCGCCGTCGGCCGCTGCACCATCATGGAAGCCCAAGAATCTGACCAAGAAACAGAGCAAGCTCTGCTCTCAGCGCAATAGGTACTCATGTTTGTCATCATCTTTCTCCTTCATCATATATCCAATCCATGAACCAATTTGTTCCTTGTAATCACTAAATATAGGACTACAATCTCTGTCAAATAGATCAAGTTAGCTACCCAGGATCCCCATAAATTCGTCGAAAGTTGGGCAAAAAACTGTTTTCTGAAACAGTTGGGGACAACCCAGACACCCGATTTGGAAGGCCAACCATGGCCGACCTGATAAGAGTTTTGAAATCTAATTTGAAACAGTCGAAGATAACATATATGAGAGTAAAACCCAACTTACAGAGCATGATTTCATTAAGTATTTGCTAAGATAATTGGTTGTAAACATGCACGAAAAATTGTTTCAAAAACTGTACAATTTAGAAAAAACTTTTCCGATACGGCGTGCGCTCCGACAAAACGAGCGACGTGGTCACAACCCATAAGCATCGAAAGATGCGTATGGATGTTGTCGACATGTGGAACTGACGGAACTCGATTTCGTTGTACGTGCGCAATGAAAACAGTCCGCATCCGTCAAGATACCCCCGTATCGATACTTTACAAACTATGACATAACTTTGTGCACGTTCGTCGTATTAAGACGAAACTTGCACCAACATGACCGAATCATTTTTTTGGTCATGTGTGCCAAGTTTGGTCCAATTCTGAGAAGGTCGACCGGAACGCCTATTTGGCGGGCCCGCGACCCGATCCAACGAACAAAATTGTGCATGGCCCGCCGGAATCCAACTTTGGACATAAGGTTGGGTTCATCTCCTCAAACCGGACTCGTAGACATATAGTTTGACAACTTTAGAGATCATAGATACCGGCACACTTTTCGGTGCAAAGTGGATCCAACGGCGGATATCGTTTTGACCCAAAACTACGATTTTGCCCCTGTGTCCATAATTAGACTTATGGGTAGTCTTTCCAAGCTATTTTCCTTATTCTGGAAATGTTTATGGTATTTGTTTCAGCATCCGAGAACGTTTGTGAGATTTGACTTTCTTTGCTTCACTAATCTGTCGATTTGAGCTATTGGACGTCGTCCTTTCTGCACACAGCCTCAGGCAAGATACCTTGTCTTATTTACTGCTTATAATTAATTTTTTTATTTACTGCATATTTATTTTCTGTTTATTTTTAGTTGGATCCATGACTTGCTGTTTATAGTTTACTCTATTATGCTTTCTTTTATTTCTCCTTCTTGTCTTTTAATATGCATATGGACTTAGTCTTAGAGGACTACCTTTTTTGTGATCTTGGGAGGGAGAAGACAGTTAAATGTATGGGCTAACCAAATCCAAAAGCCATAGTAACTGCGTACTACGATAGTCGTGTCACGACGGTCACTAGCCTCGAGCTATGTGGACTGATGGGTCACGTAGGCCGCCAGCCTTAAGTTATGTCGGATGATAGTATTGGTACTTGATGTGTGCATGTTGTGAGTTGTTACCTTGTCCTGGGGTAGTCAGCCTTTACCTGTCCATACATTGTGATGTCTTCTAAATTGCATACTAGAAAGGTTAGGAGACCTTAGTCAATTTCATGTTCTAATCATGGCATGGGACAATGTCACATCGTGGAATAGTGTGTTACCCCTTGTCCTTGTTTGGTTGTAGGGGTAGCCCCCTGTTTCGATGATGGAATATTGAGCCGTGTTATGGTTTGGACATCTTACTTTTACTTTTACTTTATGGTATATTTTATATCTAGTTTATATGGCATGTTCTTCCTATATCTTGTTACGTCTCTCTAAGGACCTGGTGATCTCTCCAGGTATAGGCGATTTCCTGCAGGAGTATGGCTCGGCACTGGATCCTTCATAGCTTGCTGACGAGGTGTCTCTCGCTGATATCTAGATTTATGTTATTCTTTGAGACTCATAGTGGACATCTATTTTATTTGAGATTACTTTCATAGCTGTTTGGTGTGGGTATGTCCACCCGGCTATCTCTTGACTCACTTATTTATTCTACTGGACTTCTTGTATCTTTTGTGTGTGCTGTGGATGAGATATAGTTTATGTTGTATTGGCCTGCGATTTATATTATACAGCTTATGTATATATATATATATATATATATATATATTGGAGTATTTTTCGTATATATGCAGCTGGCATGTCCACGTACTTGGTTCTAAGTATTTTGGGACTGCGGTATTACATATTTTTGTGGTGGCCTATGCAGGTTCAAAAATATTGTTGGGTTACATAACTGTGTCCACAAGCCTGCATATAGGAATAAGAATAGTATCTCATCCAGAACTACTACCTCCTTTGACTTCCACTATTTTTGAATTTTCTTTGATTGCTTGGATTGCCTCATATCTAACCCTTCCTAACATCTTCCTATTTAGTGCTTGATAGAGGTTAGGACGATGACTCGTACTGGATAAACATGTTCCATCGTTCCATCATTACTAACTTAACTCTTATAAGTTAGGCAGAATGCCTCACGACCTAACACTTCCTTAACCGTACTCATGACCTCAGAACAGAAGACAGTAGGACGATTGTATAGGCACGAACCCCGAGCAAAAACTTCGAACTTGAATTTTTATATCTATTTTCCTCATTATCTCGCAAACTTATGTTTTACCATCTTGACCAGTACTACTATTATAGCCTAGATTTGCAAGCCTATTCATTTTTCAAGCTTGTTTATGACACATATATTATTGGAGGTACCCCGCTAGCATATTGTCTATCAGAGCCGATGCATGATTGTCTGATCAACCTAGTGTACTTGGTTCACTTTTCATAAAATTATTCAATATAGAATAAGATATAATTAACTTGTTTTCCTAAGATCTCATTCGCAACTATGTTGATAATTTTCTTTCAACTGCTTGACATGTATCTTGTTTGAATCTGTTCTAATGTTATTCTATCTTTTGTGCCAGTAAGGATGAATCTTCGAAATGGACACGTTCCTACCTCGGCGATCACATCTGGTGATACAGCCACTCAAGAGGAAGAGGTCCCACCAACGACCCTGGTGACCCTGTACCAACTAGGACAACAATAGACTACTACGACCCCGTCGATGGTACATCAGGAGACCCAAGTGCCGCCAGTCATCCAGACTGAGCAAACTACCGAAGTACCACCCAAAGGGAATGTACCACCACCATTAACTCAGCAGTATCCACCTCAGTCTGGACCACAAATGCCTCCACCACCAGCGGATGAAAACCCTACTACCCAGTTCATGTACACCATGCTGAATGCTCAGTGGCAACAGGCGGAGTTGATAAGGCAAAGCATGATGGAAGCACTGACTAAACCCCCACCTCCACCTCCGGCACCGGTACCAGCACCAGCTCTATATCCACACGAGCGCTCTATCAAGAACTTCATGGATATGAACCCCAAGCCCTTCAGAGGTACCGAGGAACCACTAGAGGTCACCGCGTGGCTTATCAGCACGAAGAAGCTACTGAGGGCGTCCCAATTGCCAACAAATGATTGGATGACATCAGTGGACTTGCTCTTAGAAGATAATGCACATTACTGGTGGAAAGCCGAAGAAAGATGTTTGGGAACCAATCAGACTTGGAAAGAGTTCTATAAACTCTTCAATGAGAGGTTCTGCCCTATCCATGTACGTGATGTCCTTTATGATCAGTTCCTTCACCTCAAGCAAGGAAACATGACCGTAGACGAGTACGATGCAGAATTTAGTCGACTGAGTAGATTTGGTGCGACACTGATTCCTACTGAGCGGGAGAGGGCTAAGAGATTTCACCAAGGACTGTCACCAGAACTCAGGAAGCATACTACTCTGCAGTCTAGAGTCTCTCATGCTGCAGTATTAGAAGAAGCGAGAATCTAGAAACTTCTTTACAGGGAAGTACAACAGGCTCAGAGATGCCCTATTCCAGCAACTGGGTCAAGTAACCTTATCCAGGGTGGACCAATCAGACATTCTATGACACCACAACAACCGAGGGCATCACCTTATCCAATTGATGAGCCCCTTATATGTCGCTTCTGCCATAGGAAGGGTCATATTATGAAGGATTATCGTCGCATATTAGGGCAATGCATGATTTGTGGCTCCAATCATCACCCGACCCGGGACTGTATAAAATAGCTAAAGGCAACACAACAGCGGATGCAAGGACCTGTAGCACCAATACTAGTAGTAGAGCCCAATCAACCATCGCATGGAGGTTATCCTAGAGGATCACACTTAGCTGACCAATCAACACAAGTTAGTAAAGCTGGGCAAGAGGCAAATGGACAAATACATGGGCAAGCATTTAGCATGGCCGTGATATACACCCATCCTGAGGTTGGAGATTTAGCAGGTATTATTATAGTTACACCATTTATTTGTTTTAGACATGGCTTAGCATTACAATAACACATTCATTAGCTTGGTCAGCATGCATAGCAAAATACTTGTCTTAGTATGAATTACTAGTTATCAGCAACAATCCATATGCACTACCTTCGACCCCATTAGAAATCTATTGACCATAGTCTAGCAGACTTATTACGAATAGAGATTTATGACTTAGTTGTTAGAGAACTTGCATGACGTACCTTATAATTAGTTACCCCATCAATAACCGTCTTGTGTGCTATATGAGAGGGAATCATTCAATTCCCCCGGTACATGTGTCATCATGGCATCCCTCACCAACTTGGAAGCGCAAAAATGACATACATAGTCGTTTCTCCATTGTTCGAAATTTAAAGCACGATCTTTGCCTTGACACATTCCCTCCAATCAAGCAAGTAACCTAGTGGTTCACAACGTCCACTTCTATCCATATCACTATCGATACTTCTACCGTGACTTTGAAATTTGGAGCATAATATTAGCCCTTTTCTTCTAATAAATTTCATTTACGAGACCTAGACGATCCCACCTCCATCTAGGCATATCATGTCCCACTCAAACATGTCTCCTTGTACATTATTTTTATGATGCGACTTTCGGATCAAAAAGGCCAACTATAACCTTACCATAATACCGATGAACTTTTCGACTTCCATTGTAGACCCAGTTTCGACTCAAATATTTTGACCCAATTTATGGTTGTGATCTACTTGAATCTCACTACGCACATGCCACTAGTGTGCCACTCAATAGAGGCCCCTTGTGCTACTTAAACACAAAAGTCACATAAGGCGCATCTTCATGACTTATAAAACCTATTCTACCAACCCGACGGGAAATTAGTCCAACCACTTGAGTTGGAACCTAATCTAGGTAACCCTAACCTAATAGAAATGGTTTAGATTGATACTACGATATTTTGACTAGTCAATATAGATTAAACCCAAGACTCATTTAAATTAAAATTCTTCTGTACTATTTCATTTCAGTTATATTACGACTAATACAAATCCTACTGTCTTGCTATAGCATGACAATATTTCAGCAATGTTAATTCAGTAAAAAAAATTATATTGTCATCGACCAAGAACGCCATGGAAATATCTAGGCTCATTTAGAATCCGTGACCACTGCCAAAAATGTCCAATATTCTCGTGTCACTCTTTAGAAAATTATCCTCTCAGAACTCTGGTAACGATGATTTTCATTATAGCCAGCTTCTATAAGTTGGGTAGGGCCTTGACCCAAGAATACTCTATCTTGTAGAATATGACGACAACTTGGATTCATGTGTTAACCACCTCCTCTTTCACTTCGCAAACCGCGTTACGATTTGACGTACTACTATTCCTTCATACCTAAAACACCATTCTTCGATATTGGTTTATTTTAATTTTGAGGACGAAATTCCTATAAGTTGGGTAGAATGTAAACCCCCTGATTTTTATTTTTATTTTAAGTATTGTGTAGTATTTTTTGTAGCCTTGTAATTAAATTATGATTTTTTATATTAAAGCTAGAAAGTAAGTGATACTTTATATATTATTTTGTAGAAGACTTTAGTAAAATGTTCTAAAATATTCTAATTGGATATTTAGGATTTTAAGAAAGTAATTTATTTATTTATACATTGCAAGTACCTCTTAATAATTTGATAGCTTGTATTAGTTATCGGTTCTCTTAAATGTATAATAGCAAGTAATTGCTACTTTAGGAAGAAATTGTACAAAACACCCATTTCAATTATCTAGAAATCATTCTGAATTTTTTAGAAATTTTAGAAAATTTTATACGGATTTTTACAAGTGTATATAGGAATATATGATTATGGGAAAAAAGTAAAGAATTTTATTAAATCACCCAGCAGTACCGTTCATTGAACAGTACTGCCACCTTCCCGAGCTAGGAAGCGTAAGCCAAGTATTCAAACTAGAGAAAATCTGAACCAAATCTTTTCAAAGTTGATTCCCTAAATCCATACGCGATTCTCCTTAATTAGGATTAGGAATCCGAACCTAAAACCTATGAGAAGTCTCAGAAAATCTCGAATTGAAGATTCTCTGTCAAAGAAAAACCTAACAACAACCCTTCGAATTGTTTCCTCAGCTACCTGGAGGATCCCTGCCACCCTCGCGTGACTTCTAGGCCGACTGTGCGCCGCCGTCGGCCGCTGCACCGCCGTGGAAGCCCAGGAATCCGACCAAGAAACAGAGCAAGCTCTGTTCTCAGCCGCTGCAGGTACTCATGTTTGTCGTCATCTTTCTCCTTCATCATATATCCAATCCATGAAGCAATTTTTTTCCTTGTAATTACTACATATAGGACTATAATCTCTGTCAAATAGATCGAGTTAGCTACCCCTGAATATCCCCATAAATTCGTCAAAAGTTGGGCAAAAAAACTATTTTTTGGAACAGTTGGGAACAACCCAGACACCCGACTTGGAAGGCCAACCATGGCCGAGCTGATAAGAGTTTTTGAAATCTAATTTGAAACAGTCTAAGACAACATATACTAGAGTAAAAATCAACTTACAAATTATGATTTCATTAAGTATATGAAAAGATAATTGGTTGTAAACATGCACAAAAAATTGTTTCAAAAACTGTACAATTTAGAAAAACTTTTCGATACGATGTGCGCTCTGACAAACCGAGCGACGTGGTGGCAACCCATAAGCATCAAAAGGCGCGTAAGGATGTTGTCGACATGTGAGAACTGACGAAACTCGATTTCGTTGTGCATGCGTGACAAAAATGTTGCGTATCCGTCAAGATACCCCCGTATTGACACTTTACAAACTAGGCCATAAATTTGTGCACGTTCGTTGTATCGAGACGAAACTTGTACCAACAGGACCAAATTATTTTTTTGGTCCTGTGTGCCAAGTTTGGTCCGATTCTGAAAAGGTCGACCGGAACGCTTATTTGGCGGGCCCGCGATCCGATGCAACGGGCAAAATTGTGCACGGCCCGTCGGAATCCAATTTTGGATATACGGTTGGATTTGTCTCCTCAAACGGAACTCGTAAACATATAGTTTTACAACTTTAGAGACCATAGATACTAGCACACTTTTCGGTGCAAAGCGGGTCCAACGGTGGATATCGTTTTGATCCGAAACTACGATTTTGCCCATGTGTCCAGAATTGGACTTATAGGTAGTCTATCCAATCTATTTTTTATTTTGGAAATATTCGTAGTGTTTCTTTCAGCATCCGAGAACGTTTGTGAGATTTGACTTTCTTTGCTTCACTAATCTGTCGATTTGAGCTATTGGACATCGCCCTTTCTGCACACAACCTTAGGCAAGATACCTTGTCTTATTTACTGCTTATAATTAGTTGTATTTTTCTTTCTTTAGTTACTACATATTTATTTTCTGTTTATTTTTAGTTGGATCCATGACTTGCTGTTTATAGTTTACTCTATTATGCTTTCTTTTATTTCTCCTTCTTGTCTTTTAATATGCATATGGACTTAGTCTTAGAGGACTACATTTTTTGTGACTTTGGGAGGAAGAAGACAGTTAAATGTATGGGCTACCCAAATCCAAAAGCCGTAGTAACTGCGTACTACGGTAATCGTATCGCGACAGTCACTAGCCTCGAGCTATGTGGACTGCTGGGTCATGTGGGCCGCTAGCCTCAAGTTATGCCAGCTGATAGTATTGGTACTTGACGTGTTCGTTTTGTAAGTTGTTACCTTGTCCCGGGGGAGTCAGCCTTTACCTGCCCATATATTGTGATGTCTTCTAAATTGCATACTAGAAGGGTTAGGAGACCTTAGTCAATTTTATGTTCTAATCATGGCATGGAAAAATGTCACATCGCAGAATAGTATGTTGTCCCTTATCCTTGTTTGGTTGTAGGGGTAGTCCACTATTTCGATGATGGGATATTGAGCCGTGTTATGGTTTGGACACCTTACTTTTACTTTTACTTTTACTTTATGGTATATTTTATATCCAGTTTATATGACATGTTCTTTCTGTATCTTGTTACGTCCATCTGAGGATCTGGTGATCTCTCCAGGAATAGACGATTTTCCATAGGAGTATGGCTCGGCACTAGGTCTTTCATACCTTGATGACGAGGCATCTCCCGCTGATATCTAGATATATGTTATTCTTTGAGACTCGTAGTGGACATCTATTTTATTTGAAATTACTTTCATAGCTGTTTGGTGTGGGTATGTCTACCCTGCTATCTCTTGACTCGCTTATTTATTCTACTGGACTTCTTGTATCTTTTGTGTATGTTGTGGATGAGATATAATTTTATGATGTACTGGTCTACGATTTATATTATTGCAGCTTATGTATATATACTAGGATTCCATATATTGGAGTATTCTTCGTATATATGCAGCTGACATGTCCACGTATTTGGTCCTAAGTATTTTGGGACTAGGGCTTTACAACTTTATTATATATGTTCTTTTTCTGTTACTTGTAGGAACCGGTATGTTAATGCCTGACTAGAATTAATATATTTGATTTATATAAGAGTTTATCTTCAGTGGATTGAGATATAGATAGTTGTTATAACATTGTAGTATATTTTAGACAACTTATACGTATCCGAGCTGGGCTAGAGTCCATTCGATACGTAGCTGGCATGTATACAATCTTCTAGTTCTACATATTTTGGGACTGGAACATTACAAAGATGCTTACCATGATGGTGATGGCTATGGTGACGATGGATTGAGAAGTTGAGATGGAGAGGAGATATTGATGATTAAGAAGGCGATGGAGAAGAAGATGAAGATGATGATGTATAGAGAAGGAGGGGGGAGGGATTGGCTTCATGGCTTGGTTGAGGAGAGAAATAAATAAGAAGGAGAGGGCAAAAGTGTTGAAAAAGTGAATGTATATTTGAAATAATAATAATTATTATTTTCTAATAAGTGTGTACCATTACAATGAATCTACGATAACGAATCTATTCAACTAATCTATTAGAAATGTGTGTCCTTTCCATTGTCTCTTTGTTATTTTTAAAAGCGTAAGTGTTTGAAGCATTGAAAAAAAAAACTCATTCATCCATCAAACATTAAGCTTAAGAGAGAGGGACTATCAACATTGCTTCGTCCAGTTCCTACGGTGTGAAGTACTGATACTAAAGGAGAAGAACTGTTGTATCCTGGAAGACTAATCGTCATTAAACCGTAAGCACTAGTATGGGACGAATATTGTCTTAAGGACATTGAACCAAGTTCAATCCTCGGTCTCGATAGATCGTTATTTTATATTTTAATTTCAGAGTCTAAAATACAGAGTTGAAAATTTATGCTAACTATCTTAAGACAATAATTTGTTCTGTTTTCTGATTTTGTTTTCTTAAGACTCTTAACTTGGTTCTGATTCTGATATGTTCTAATAAAACATAACATAGATGGAATACTTCTCCATTCTGAATTTTATTTTAATTTTACTTACTGGTCCGTTACTACTATATTATAACAGACAAAATGTCTGCTGTTGAAAATACTGTGATGATCATCTCTGTTCTTGCCCGTATCAGACAAGACGAAAAGTCGAACAATTAAAGAAATGATAAATTCTTTATTTAGGGTCTACCAAATAACTAGTAGGAAGAAGTTATACTTACAACCAACTAACTTTTAAATAAGGTGTCACATAAGAAAAAAGATAAGATCTCATATGAATTATGGAAAGGAAAGAAAGACTTATATAAATAACTCCTGGGAATTATCTTTCTTAATGGTGATTTGGAAGAAGAAACTTCTTGGAGGACATTCCAATATGGCCAAAATCTCTACCAACAATTTGTATACAATATGATAGTCAATCTGCTATCGGTAGGGCACAAAATCATATTTATAATGGTAAATCAAGACAGATTCGGAGACGTTACAATATCGTTAGGCAACTTCTCTCTAATGACATAATCACGATTGATTATATAAAATTAAAAGAAAACCTTGCGGATCCACTAACTAAAGGTTTAACAAGAGAGCAAGTATATAAGTCATCGAAAAGAATGGGCTTCAAGCCTATGAAAAAAAATTCCATAAAGAAAAACCCAACCTAGTTGACTGGAGATCCCAAGATTTAGATTCAAAGGGACGTAAATTCTTAAATGACACTGACGAGTATTTAAATACTCTTTCCATTCTCTAGGATGACAAATAATAGTGTCGACTGCAAAGAAAAACTAGAGTAAGCATTGCTTTTAAAGATTCCTATGACTTGAGATTAAAGTGGAGTATAGCAAGATAGTCTTACTATGAAGTCACGTATGTGAGTATGAAAGTGGTTCCGCTTCTATGATAACTATAAGGCTGAATTCTCTAAGAACACTTATGAAATCGGACAAATGTTTAGGACCTAAATGAACAAATCAGTAGAAGCAATATTGGTTGAAAATAAATTGTGTGATATTTATTGACTCAAGTTTACAACAATAGTTGAACAGTTCAAGACATGTTCACTGGATAGCTAGTAAACTCGATAATTATTTACAAGGGAAGGTTCAAGGCAAAAAACTACCTATCCTGATACAATAACTTTTCAAATCATTTCTCTCTCTGTGTTTCTGCAAGGTGTTTGTATTGTAAGATAGTCAAATATGCATTCATGTAGGGATTGTTGGAAAAATGAATATATATATTTGATTTAATAATAATAATAATTGTTTTCTAATAAGTGTGTCCAATTACAACGAATCTACGGTAACGTATCTATTCAATGAATCTATTGGAAAGGTATGTCATTTCTATTGTGTCTCTTTGTTATTTATAAAAGCGTAAGTGTTTGAAGCATTGAAAAAAAATCCATTCATCCATCAAACATTAAGTCCAAGAGAGAGGAACTACCAACATTGCTTCGTCCAGTTCCTGTAGTGTGAAGTGATGCTACCAAAAGATAAAAACCGTTGTATCCTGGAAGACTAGTATTAAACCGTAAGCACCAGTGCGAAATGAATATTGTCTTAAGGACATTGAACCAAGTTCAATCCTTGGTCTCGGTTAGATCATTATTTTAATTTCATAGTCTAAAATATAAAGTTGAGAATTTATACTAACAGAGAGGACGTTTTGGGGAGATCCTGCAGTGAAGGACGAGAATAGGGGAGAGGTGTTTTGTGTACTGTACTACACAACACACGAAATTGACTTATGACTTTAGGATTTTTTTTAAAAAATAGTTGGATTAATTGACCATAGTTTCTTTTATTACAACCCACATACACCTACATGTCCTTACGGTTATGAAACTCGAACCCTGCCGGTTTCATATGGTGTCTGTGTTGCTTTTCACATGAGCTACAAGCACTTAATTGACTATATTTTGTCTATTAGTGTATCAGCCCCTCCATATACTTGTTTTAAGATCTAAGTGGGTGCAATAGTAGTACAAGTGTTGAGGCCTACTGCTGAGAATTGACAATGATCTTATCCTGCAAAAGATTGAACATTCAATATATATGTAGTACTAATAGTCGGCATGTATGCAAATTTCAATATCAAAGGTGTAGCTCATGTTCGGAAAAGTCCTGCAAGAGGCACCAGATGAAGCAGACAAGAGCATCATTTTCTCGAGTCGATTAAGGGCTTCCTCGCTCGTCGTACATATGTAAAAGAAGAGAGAACAATGCCGTGACGCGAGGTTAATTAACAGGTTATCCAGAGTAATGGATGTAGTCTTCTTCCTTACATCTATAGCTCTAAAAGCTCTTTATATGTGAAAATAAAAAGATATTTCTGATTTTACTTAGAGATCAGGACACAAGAAGGATCAACTCTATCGACCCATACAAACTGGCGTTGATGTGTTGCTTGACATGTTTTTATTCACTGTTTAGTGTTCAAGTAGAGAGTATTTGAGAAACCACGGATCCAAGAAGGGCGCTGCGATCTTGCCCGCGCACGGGCCAGCCTGCCATCACGTGGCGTCATTCTATTGGTAGGTCAACCGGCATGGGACCCATACCAATAGGGGGCCAATAGAGTTTGGCCACGTAAACGGACGGGCCAGCCCGCGGCCTGCAGGCAAGTTAGCATTTTCGATCCAAAAAACATGCATGTGGAAAAAAAAAAAAACTATACAACTATATATATGCATTCACAAACTATGTTGCTGGGACACAGCTTCGACCCGACAGAATTAAGACACCAATAATTTTCGCATGCCCTAATGTTTGTTTGGGGCATCTTTATCATGTCTAAATTGTGTAGATCTCGATGCGACACAGACACGACACTGGGTTTTCGAGACGTCGTAATTTCTCCAACAAAACAAACAAGTGCATAGATTAGATCTGCTTATGTAAGAACCTGATATGCTCAAACATATATACCATGTTGAAGTGTCACTTTGATCTAAAGATTTGACTCTACGGATCCAAGTTACCAAGCTCTATTATAAAATCATATAACATCATATGCACGTCTACATATATAATAAAACATTTTGTAAGTGCAATACACTAACACAGTCTCAAGGAAAGCACATCCAAAAATCAGCGTCGTATAGATCCTAAAAAAAACGTTATATATGTTTTAAAATATGCTGTGCTATATCAAAATAAGTGTCGTGTCAAAGTGTCAAGGTCATGCGACATGAGAGGAGAGAGAGAGAGAGAGAGCATACACAGGAGGAGAGGAGGATGGAGGAGTTCGAAGCATGGACATGAACGCAGCTGAGAGGTGGGAGTACTCGCTCTCTCTAGCAATGAGAGAGAGAGAGAGAGAAGGAGAGAGGGAGAGTATAGGTAGGTGACCTCCTTGTGTTATAATTACAAGGGACAGACAGGTTTAGCTATAAATGTCATCTTGAGAACGAGAGAATGTTGTTGAGACAAGTGGCATCCTCGCGTCATCTATGTTATGTCACCTTAGCCGTCAGCGACGGCACTCACATGTCGTTTCCTGCTGCTTTCATCGAAGCTTTATAATTCACTGTTACTTGGCCACACACCTTCTCTTTCTCAAAATGCTCAACTCAATGGTCAAAGCCTCGCTCACTGACACGTGGGCCAGGAGAAACTTTCGGCCAGATAAACTTACTCACCCGGGGATTAGGGTCTATTTGATAAACAGAAACTGGGGCTGGTTTTCGTCCAAATCCTGAAATTTGCAGAATTTTGACTTGAACTTGACAAATTTTTTGTTTGGTTCGTTTGAAATTTGGAATGGAAAATTGGGGTAACAATTACATTCCAATTCCTGTCCCCTGCAGCAAATTCCTTCTCCACATCCTCTTCCTCAGCATGGATGTGACATGAAAGTTGGAGGAAAGCATAATTTAGAAAAAAAAATTAAATAAAGAAATATTGGAGAAGGAAGAATAGGTCGTGACCTCGCCTGAACGGCCACCCGAGCTCCGGTGGGAGCCACCCGAGGTCCATCGCCGCTCCATGCGCGCGTAGGCCGGCGTCGCCGAGGGCAGGGAGGAAGCGACGGAGAAAGAGGAGGAGGAGGAGAGTGAGGAGGGAGATGGTGTGGAAAGTGAAGACCGGGAAGGAGAGGAGGAGGAGAGTGTGAGGGATTACCGGAGAAGAAGCAAAAAAGAAAAAGAAAAAAGAGAGAACGAACTCTCTCTCCCCAACATTTACAATGTATAAACAGTTTATTAAGTATATTTAATATTAGTTAATGGGTATTAGTTAGTTAAGTACTAATTTAATATAAATATTTGATTATATAATTATTATAAATGTGTTATGTTAATAATTATAGTACTAATTACTCATTTGCAAATAGTAATAATTATTATTATTATAGATTTAAGTAAAATTATTATTATTATTATTATTATTATTATTATTATTATTATTATTATTATTATTATTATTATTGTCTAACGAAAAACATTAATTATTCTTATTCTTATAATTATTATTCTAATTAAAATAATTATCATATTTAGTATTAATATAAATATATAATTCCACTTTCCATTTCTTACTTTCTTATCTCAACCAAATGCCTTTGTCCCCTTGTTCAGAGACATGGAAGTTCATGTATTCCTATTCTTCTTTCCTCTTTGAAAGTTCAAATCCAATTCCAAATTCACTTCCTGTTTACCAAACAGCCCCTTATATCAAGATGTGTATTGGGTCCGGCAACCCGAAACCCAGTCCAGGCTCGGCTCGGTCATATCAACTCTAATTTGGGTTGGCTCGGACCGGTCAACGGTCCGGTCTGGCACGACCCACAACTCCAGCAGATTTGGACTGGGTCTGAAAGATCGACCCGAAAGCCTGGACCAGTTGAAAAACTGGTCCGAACCGGTCTTACTCCGCAAATTCGGTCGAACAAGTAGCCCGGTCAAAGTCAGATCCAGGCCGGTTGACCCAGTCAGTACCCCTTGTGGGCCCAGCCGTATATATAAAATTCGCTTTATATATTAATTAGGAGGGTAATGACCTAACTACTCTCCTATTCACTACAAGAAAATATGGTTTTCATGACATGTAAAGTTGTCACAGAAGTTGTGAAACTTATCACAAAACATCTTCTGTGACGAGTACAATGACAATGTATGTTTGTTACATATAACTCCGTAGCTAAAAGACAAAGTGATGACTAAAACATGACGTCACAAACAAACTTTTTCACTAATAGTATTCTTTTCATGACAACATATATACCTATTCACTATGAATATTGTAAGTGATGCACGATATGTCACAAATAGTATGTATTGCAAATAAAAATAAATAAATATATTTTGTCTAAATAATGAAAAATTAAACTAAAAAATTAAATTTGAATCTTATGCGATTTGAACACACAACCTTCTGTAACACCCAGTTTTTCAGATGAGGGTAATTTTGAAATTTCGTAATTATAATTATTATTTATTGATAATTATTTCATATTATGATTTTTGGTAATTTTTAATCATTTTTAAACTATTTAAAATTATGACTTGTGATTTTGACATTTTACTATTGTTTGGTTTTAATTTCGAGGAATTTGTCACCCCCCAGTTTTCAGAAATAGGGGTATTTTATCATTTTGTATTTTTGAAATATTTTTGAAATTTATTTTATTATTTATGATATTGTTTTGGGGTTATTTGAGTCGGGTTCGAATTTCAGCTCAATCCGACTTGAAACGGGGACCTGGGGGTAGTGTTGACTTTAGTGGACCCACACATTAATTAGCCATGGCCCACATGATAGAAATATTTTAGTTAGAGGTTAGACTAATTATTATGGATAACGTTAGTGTGATTAGAGACTTTAGAATGACTAATTTAGCCCCAACCAATTAGCCCTTTCCTAATACTAATAGAATATGTTAGTGGGGGCATTTTGGACCTTACCATAATAGGACAAATAGCCCCATATGGCCAGCCACTTTGGGAGAGGATAGGCTCAAGTTCATTTCATTATTCTCATCCACACTCTCTCTCTTGTTCTTCCCCAAATTTCTAGAGAGCAATCCCTAGCAATTTTTCTACCAAATCCTTCCATTTCGCCACCAAATCTTCTTCTTTCCTTCTCCATTCTAGCCAAGGAGGAAGCTACCCAAGTTTGGGAGGATTCGGAGCTCGTTCGTGTCCTTTTGGAATCTCTACGTGTCGGTGTCGCTCCGGGAAGGCTTTTCTTCGATTCGATCTACCGGGAGGTATAAATCCCTTCTCCTTTTCATTTCCTCATGCATATAGGTCTATTTTGAACCCATAGGAATGATCCCCATGGTTGTATCTCCATTTGTGTCCATTTTGTGTCCATTTGGAGGTCATAGGAGTGTCATTTGTGTTGTGGTTGTGTCCATGTGGAAAAACTCCAAATTTGGACACACTATATGTTGTTGTTATGTATGAATAAATTCTTACATGTTTAATCTCATATTTTTGTATTGGAGATGTGTTCTATAGTGTCTCATATATATATATATTAGTGTAGAGAGTGAGTTCTTGATATATTATGTTATATACTTGTGTTCTTTTGTCTCAAACTACCCAAATTCGTCATAATTTTTATCCACGTTTTTAGTAGCAATAGCAACTTAGAAATGTCATAACTTTTAGCTTAAAACTCTGATTTATCTTTCATTTTTTTTAAAAGAACCGTATCGAAGTTAGCTTTCTAAATATATATTTTAATAAGCCAAATTCTTTCTGTAACTTTCTATAGAATTATTTGAGTGTCAGCAGTACGAAAGACGAACGCGTTTCGGTATTTTTGCGATTTCGGGAGCTACCGGACACGAAAATGCGATCCGTTTGAAGTTTCGGAAAGCTAACATGAAGTACTACAACATACTTTAATCCTAGAATTTAGTGAATGCCCAATTGGTACAGTATTGGTTTTAAGTAAAGAGTGACTATACGATATATGCATTTTGTGTAACCTATGAGCCTATGTAGTATGGATATTAAATAAATATAGAGTATGTAATGCATGATATGTTAGATGAATGAAATGATATATATATGATATATATCCTCTTTACATTAATGTAATATATGTAAGCAATGCATGAATGAAAGAATGATATACAATGCATGCATGAAAATATATAATGAATGCTAGATATAAATGTAAGGTACATATGTAATGATAGATATGAATGCATAATGTATAAATATTGTAAATGCAATATCATATTTCATATGTAGACATTGAACCAATGCATAGCTGATATTTAGATTGAATGTTAGTTCATTTTAGGTTGTTCGAACACTGAACTGTCCATGTAAGCATATATACCTTCCTTTTTCTATTGCCAAGCCAATTTCAGTTTTCAATATAGTGGAATGTCTATGAATGTAATGTTAACCTTCAACCCCTTAATTCGAAATGTTAGTTAATTTCAGTATTAGACAATGCATGAGCTGTATGCATATGGGATGTTGGCTTAATGGCATATTTCAAATAACATGGTTCATTTTATATGGTTAGTTACACCAGTTTATGGGATAGCTCACTTTAGTTTATATGTAAATATGGAACTAAAGTGAGAATAAACTTCACCCTCTGCACAAGGACACCCCACTCTATATCAACCACCATGCCATGTAACCCTTCTCTAAATGATTGCTATAATATATATAGATTTATGTAAAGTATAGATGCATGTTAGTTATAACTTAAATAGTCTATACTCTAATGTATATAGATATATACTTGTAGCCATGCATGTTAAGTATAATACATGTGTAATGTAGATGGGTTAGCTTTGTGCCATGTGTAGTGTAAACTCATAACTAGTGTTGATTTCTCTTTTCATGTACACCTCCATGTTCACACACACACACATAGCTTTACATGATAGTTCCTTTCTCTTATATATATATATATATATATATATATAATATCGAATATGCATGATAGTGATGTATCTTGATGTGTGACTTGTATTGGCTTGTATAGCCTTGTGATTGGTGTGTGACTGCTAGCCTAGGCTTGGTTAGGCCTAGTGAGACTTATTAGACTTGTTTGGGCTAGGACTTGACCTAGTTGACTAGTGTGGTTGACTAGAGTTGACCAAGTGTTGACTTTAGTCTAGTTTGACCTAGACAGCATGCAGATGCATTATATATTACTATTATTATCCCCTGTATACATCTTGACTTGTGTTGCTCTAACTAGGAGTCAGGTACCTCATCTCGGACAGTACATTTACTTCAGACATTCAGATACGAGACGAGTACATTCTCTGACCGTTTCATACTTGTCTGGATTTACATTTTTGCTCTAGATTACTGTACTTGATGCTGACACGTTGTTATCATGGATTGGTACTATACGGATCTTCTTTTGGGATGTTATCCCCTTGTATTCACTAGATACATATTGTGATGTGCGTTTCACTTTCATATTGTATTTATTGAATACCTATATCCTTGTATACTCCTTGTGCATATTGTACTCTCAGTATCACATGAGTTCCAGGGATAGACCATTGTACACTATTGTATAACATTGTACAACTATTGTATAACATTGTACATCTATTGTATAATATTGTACATCCATTGTATAACATTGTACATCTATTGTATGATATTGTACATCCATTGTATAATATTGTACACTATTGTGCAAGATAACGTAACTAGAGTGGATCCTTGTGTATTGATTGGGGAGGGAGAGTAGAATTGGTTATGTAATCAAATCCTATTGTATAAGATTGTATAACTATTGTATATGTCTATTGTACACCCACGTACAACGGACTTACCATTGCATTTTCCTAGACCATTTACATAACCATATTGTAATCTAAATCACATGTTGCTTACAGTTCTTACTTATCATATATAGATATTTCCCATTATCAAATCTCTGCTGTTTTCATATACATTCTTCTTTCAGCGTTTCATGTACCTTACTCTATTGCATGCTCTATATTTTCTAACATGATATGAACTGCGTGAGATATTTTGTGCTCGCTCCCGTCCTGACTGGACCTGTTAAAATTTTTACAGAGGATGATGAGGAACCCTGCACCCTTACTTGGAGTTTGCCTAGTTGACACTCGCGAGCTAGACCCCTGGGGAGGTTCAGGCAGCTGCTCAGGATGATACCTTGTATAGTATAGATAGCTTAGACTGTCCTTTCTTTTCATGTTTAACTGTTGTCTTATTTTTAGAGTTGTATATTTTAGAGATGTTGAAACTGGTAGTTGATAAGACTTGTATTTCATTTTTGTTGTACCTCAGTTGAGGATTTTTTTATCTATTTCATGTGCCATATTCTATCTCTAGATTGTGATTGAGTTGTACCTCTTTGTTGGCCTCCTTATGGAGAGTATTCATATTATGTTAGTTATAGATCATGACCTAGAACAGCGTTCTACCGCCGACACTACGGCGTAGGCTGGGCGTTGTTACGCTCTCGTACCCTCACAGTGGGTGTGGGTCGTGACACATTTTTAGTGGTGGCCCATGCAGGTCGAGTTTATGTAGTGGTATTCGAACTAGAGTATCATTACAGCCTGTAGTAGGATTAGGATATTTTGGGGTACTCAATCACATTAGGAAAAACTCTTAATCAGATTCCTTTTATCCAATTGCTGCTTATTGATTTCCCTTGAATATAAACTGTCCTCCCTTGATTTTTTGCTTCATTCTTAGTAATTGCTTCTTGTTTTGATCTGTCTTCATGATGGTTATGAAGACACGATCTCATCGCTTCGGTTCGGGGGATACTATCGAGAGGCTGGCCACCTCTCATCCTGTTCATCAGGGCCTCGAGCTGCAGCTCCTGTTGTACCGACTCAGGTTGGCGTTTCTGCTACATTAGAGGTGCACCTCTATTTGTACAGAGATTTTCTTTCCTCATTTCTGATTTCTCTCAGCAGCGGTGATTCATGCAGCATCAGCAGCAGACCAGGGGAAACTAGCAGGGCGAGCTATCGTTAGGACAGTCAATGATGCACAGGCCGTTGGAGATCTAGTTGCAGGTTCCGTTCTTTTGATTTCATTTTCGCAATTTCCTCTTATAGCTGTCTTGAAATTCGATTCTCCCCGTTCCTTGTTGATTTATCAATTTTGTCATGTTATTTTTGGTGTTATGTGGATTTTCTTCTGAGATAAACCATATGGGCTAGGTCACCTAAATCATAGGATCTAGAATCTTCGATAGTCGTGTTAGTTGGCATAGCGAGGACATGTAGTCAGATTTCGGATGTATTTCTTGGGTATAGAAATTTAAGGTTTTTGCCGTCGCATGCGGTAGTACAAAAATTTTAAATACCATGAACCTAGAGGTACGTACCTTAGTCAAGGACTCTGTGATTATCGTAGCCTTGCTCACTAGCATGATGAAGACTCTGGACAACATGATTTTGGACAGACGCATATGATTAACAGATTGTATCTTGAGAAGGTTTAAACATCATACCCTTTTGATTGTTATAAATGACTTAGGAGTAGGGATATTTAGTTTTGTAGAGCTTATTCATAGGTAGTTCCTTCATAGTATAATGGTATGATGACTTGTAGAGTGTCTGTACCCTAGAGGTGATAGTTAGCATTGGTGTTAGAATAGTAACCCATTGCAGATAATTCTCCTGTTATCTATAATACCAACCAGTTACACATAGGATGTTAGTATGCCTTACATCCTTGATGATTATTACTACTTTTCCTTACCTTTTCCAATGAGGCACCCATGACCAGAGCCTGCCTTTGAGTATAGTTGTAGTTTCACTTAAGACCGAGAGGTCTATTTGCATAGATAGATTGCAGATGATATTGGCATATGGGATATAGGTTAGTTGGTATCTATAGGCCATTGTTGTATAGGGTTATAAATATGTTGTTTAGCCTATACTTGGTTCAGTTTTCCATTTTAGTTAAGTTCCCTTCGTGTTGAGTTCCTTTGTGTTGATCACCTTTATAGGCAGTGTGCAGACCCTTCACTAGTTACCATGTCCCCTTGATTCAGACCATTCATCCTTAGCCTAGTTCTAAGCATTGTTTCAGACCCTTATAAGTTTAGTCTGCCTTAACCCTTGGTTGATCAGTCATGTATATATATAGATGATATACTTAGGATATATGTGATGGATTATTGTTCTTGAGCATATATATATATATATATATATATATATATATATATATATATATATATATATATATATATATATATGTGGTATTTGGTATTCATGTGCTTAGCTTGTAGGTATTTAGTTATAGGTGACTTGATAGGATTGGAAAGTTAAGAGCTAGTCTATTATAGAGTTTCTCTTTTGCTAAATTTTAGTTGCTAACACCTAAATAGCTAGCATAGGTAAAACCCTAATAAGTTGACCAGTTGATGACCAAGTACTTGGATGTTGAGAAATTGACTAGTGATTGACCCTTGACTATGTTTGACCTAGAAGGGGGTGCGATCATCTTAATTTCGAGGACGAAATTTTTATAAGGTGGGTAGGATTGTAACACCCAGTTTTCCAGATGAGGGTATTTTTGAAAATTTATAATTATAATTATTATTTATTGATAATTATTTCATATTATGATTTTTGGTAATTTTTAATCATTTTTAAACTATTTAAAATTATGACTTGTGATTTTGACATTTTACTATTGTTTGGTTTTAATTTCGAGGAATTTGTCATCCCCCAATTTTCAGAAACAGGGATATTTTTATCATTTTGTATTTTTGAAATTTATTTTATTATTTATGATATTGTTTTGGGGTTATTTGAGTCGGGTTCGAATTTCAGCTCAATCCGACTTGAAACGGGGACCCGGGGGTATTGTTGACTTTACTGGACCCAACATTAGTTAGCCATGGTCCACATGATAGAAATATTTTAGTTAGAAGTTAGACTAATTATTATGGATAAGGTTAGTGTGATTAGAGACTTTAGAATGACTAATTTAGCCCCAACCAATTAGCCCTTTCCTAATACTAATAGAATAGGTTAGTGGGGACATTTTGGACCTTACCATAATAGGACAAATAGCCCCATATGGCTAGCCACTTTGGGAGAGGATAGGCTCAAGTTCATTTCATTATTCTCATCCACACTCTCTCTCTTGTTCTTTCCCAAATTTCTAGAGAGCAATCCCTAGCAATTTCTCCACCAAATCCTTCCATTTCGCCACCAAATCTTCTTCTTTCCTTCTCCATTCTAGCCAAGGAGGAAGCTACCCAAGTTTGGGAGAATTCGGAGCTCGTTCGTGTCCTTTTGGAATCTCTACGTGTCGGTGTCGCTCCGGGAAGGCTTTTCTTCGATTCGATCTACCGGGAGGTATAAATCCCTTCTCATTTTCATTTTCTCATCCATATAGGTCTATTTTGAACCCATAGGAATGACCCCCATGGTTGTATCTCCATTGTGTCCATTTCGTGTCCATTTGGAGGTCATAGGAGTGTCCTTTGTGTTGTGGTTGTGTCCATGTGGAAAAACCCCAAATTTGGACACACTATGTGTTGTTGTTATGTATGAATGAATTATTACATGTTTAATCTCATATTTTTGTATTGGAGATGTGTTCTATAGTGTCTCATATATATATATTAGTGTAGAGAGTGAGTTCTTGATATATTATGTTATATACTTGTGTTCTTTTGTCTCAAACTACCCAAATTCGTCATAATTTTTATCCACGTTTTTAGTAGCAATAGCAACTTAGAAATGTCATAACTTTTAGCTTAAAACTCCGATTTATCTTTCGTTTATTTTAAAAGAACCGTATCGAAGTTAGCTTTCTAAATATATATTTTAATAAGCCAAATTATTTCTGTAACTTTCTGTAGAATTATTTGAGTGTCAGCTGTACGAAAGACGAACGCGTTTCGATATTTTCGCAATTTCGGGAGCTTCCAGACACGAAAATACGATCCGTTTGAAGTTTCGGAAAGCTAACATGAAGTACTACAACATACTTTAATTCTAGAATTTAGTGAATGCCCAATTGGTACAGTATTGATTTTAAGTAAAAGAGTGACTATACGATATATGTATTTTGTGTAACCTATGAGCCTATGTAGTATGGATATTAAATAAATATAGAGTATGTAATGCATGATATGTTAGATGAATGAAATGATATATATATGATAGATATCCTCTTTACATTAATGTAATATATGTAAGCAATGCATGAATGAAAGAATGATATACAATGCATGCATGAAAGTATATAATGAATGCTAGATATAAATGCAAGGTACATATGTAATGATAGATATGAATGCATAATGTATAAATATTGTAAATGTAATATCAGATTTCATATGTAGACATTGAACCAATGTATAGCTGATATTTAGATTGAATGTTAGCTCATTTTAGGTTGTTCGAACACTGAACTGTCCATGTAAGCATATATACCTTTCTTTTTCTATTGCCAAGCCAATTTTAGTTTTCAATATAATAGAATGTCTATGAATGTAATGTTAACCTTCAACCCCTTAATTCGAAATGTTAGTTAATTTCAGTATTAGACAATGCATGAGCTGTATGCATATGGGATGTTGGCTTAATGGCAGATTTCAGATAACATGGTTCATTTTATGTGGTTAGTTACACCAGTTTATGGGATAGCTCACTTTAGTTTATATGTAAATGTGGAACTAAACTGAGAATGAACTTCACCCTCTGCACAAGGACACCCCACTCTATATCAACCACCATGTCATGTAACCCTTCTCTAAATGATTGCTATAATATATATAGATTTATGTAAAGTATAGATGCATGTTAGTTATAACTTAAATAGTCTCTACTCTAATGTATATAGATGTATACTTGTAGCCATGCATTTTAAGTATAATACATGTGTAATGTAGATGGGTTAGCTTTGCGCCATGTGTAGTGTAAACTCATAACTAGTGTTGATTTTTTCTTTTCATGTACACCTCTATGTTCACACACACACATAGCTTTACATGATAGTTCCTTTCTCTTATATATATATATATATATATATATATATATATATATATATATATATATATATATATATATAATATCGAATATGCATGATAGTGATGTATCTTAATGTGTGACTTGTGTTGGCTTGTATAGCCTTGTGATTGGTGTGTGACTGCTAGCCTAGGCTTGGTTAGGTCTAGTGAGACTTATTAGACTTGTTTGGGCTAGGACTTGACCTAGTTGACTAGTGTGGTTGACTAGAGTTGACCAAGTGTTGACTTTAGTCTAGTTTGACCTAGACAGCATGCAGATGCATTATAGATTACTATTATCATCCCCTGTATACATCTTGACTTGTGTTGCTCTAACTAGGAGTCAGGTACCTCATCTCGGACAATACATTTACTTCAGACATTCAGATACGAGGCGAGTACATTCTCTGACCGTTTCATACTTGTCTGGATTTATATTCTTGCTCTAAATTACTGTACTTGATGCTGACACATTGTTATCACGGATTGGTACTATACGGATCTTCTTTTGGGATGTTATCCCCTTGTATTCACTAGATACATATTGTGATGTGCGTTTCACTTCCATATTGTATTTATTGAATACCTATATCCTTGTATACTCCTTGTGCATATTGTACTCTCAGTATCACATGAGTCCCAGGGATAGACCATTGTATACTATTGTATAATATTATACAACTATTGTATAATATTGTACATCTATTGTATAATATTGTACATCCATTGTATAACATTATACATCTATTGTATAATATTGTACATCCATTGTATAACATTGTACACTATTGTGCAAGATAACGTAACTAGAGTGGATCCTTGTGTATTGATTGGAGAGGGGGAGTAGAATTGGTTATGTAATCAAATCCTATTGTACAAGATTGTATAACTATTGTATATGTCTATTGTACACCCACGTACAACGGAGTTACCATTGCATTTTCCTAGACCGTTTACATAACCATATTGTACACTAAATCACATGTTGCTTACAGTTCTTACTTATCATATATAGATATTTCCCATTATCAAATCTCTGCTGTTTTCATATACATTCTTCTTTCAGCGTTTCATGTACCTTACTCTATTGCATGCTTTATATTTCCTAACATGATATGAACTGCGTGAGATATTTTGTGCTCGCTCCCGTCCTGACTGGACCTGTTGAAAATTTTACAGAGGATGATGAGGAACCCTGCACCCTTACATAGAGTTTGCCTAGTTGACACTCGCGACCTGGACCCCTGGGGAGGTTCAGGCAGCTGCTCAGGATGATACCTTGTATAGTGTAGATAGCTTAGACTGTCCTTTCTTTTCATGTTTAGCTGTTGTCTTATTTTCAGAGTTGTATATTTTAGCGATGTTGAGTCTGGTAGTTGATAAGACTTGTATTTCATTTCTGTTGTACCTCAGTTGAGGATTTTTTTTATCTATTTCATCGTGCCATATTCTATCTCTAGATTGTGATTGAGTTGTACCTCTGTGTTGGCCTCCTTATGGAGAGTATTCATATTATGTTAGTTATAGATCATGACCTAGAACAACGTTATACCATCGACACTGCAGCGTAGGCTGGGCGTTGTTACGCTCTCGTACCCTCACAGTGGGTGCGGGTCGTGACACCTTCTATTTTAGAATCAAACATGCTACTATCACACCACAACAATTAGTTTGCTAAATAATAATAATAATATATATATATATATATATATATATATATATATATATATATATATATATATATATATATATATATGTATATATATATATGAATTTCTCAAAACTGCCTAGCAAAATATTTCATAGGAAATAATTTTTTTTCAACCAAAGTTCCTAAATTTTGTTATTTTGTAGAAAAAATAAATTAAAAAAGAAAATTAACTTATATGTCTAATACTTTTGTGTGTTCTAAAATTTTTTGGTAACTGAAGGGTAAGAAATTAGTATATAAGTCACAGTTCTTTAAAGAAGTCACATAATACACCTTAAGTGATAAGTATTTTCACTTGTCACATAGAACTTATTGTTACAATTCTTTAAGGAAGTCGTAGAATATACTTTGAGTGACATTTATTTTTTACTTATCACATAATATCTTATTACAATAATTTTAAGAAAGTAACATAATACACCTTAAGTGACAATTATTTTCACATGTTACATAAGCTTGTTGTTCTAGTTTTGTAAGAAAGTCATAGAATACACACTAAGTGGCAACTATTTCCACTTGTCACATAGAACTTGTTGTTATAATTTTTTAAGGAAGTCACAAAATATACCTTAAGTGACAATGGTTTTCACTTGTTACAAAATAATCTTAAGTGACGAATTATTTTTATTTGTCACATAGAACTTGTTGTTGCAATTCTTTAAGGAAGTCACATAATACATCTTAAGTTACAAGTATTTTCACTTGTCATATATAACTTACAGTTACAATTCTTTAAGTAAGTCACATAATACACCGTATGTGACAAGTAATTTTACTCGTCACATAGAACTTGCCTTAGGTTCCCATAAAAAATTAATATTTTATTTCAGTGATAACATTGAATGACGGTCAATAAAAATATAGTCACTGAATGATTTAACTATATTACGATACACACATGATGTCACAAAATCAAATTACGGGTGACGACAAAAAATACTTATCATAGAAATATCCCTTTCAACGATTACACTTATCAACTACTTCTCCATGAAAATGCAAATTTCTTGTAGTGATTATAAACGTTATAGTGAATGTTGGAGGGGTATTTTCATTAAAAAAAAACCTCCAACTGCCATTATACGATAACGAGGGGTATTTTTACCAGAATACCCCATTTTAAGGGCTATTTTATATCTGTTTGAGGGGCATTTTGGTTATTTTGTAAAAATAACCAAAATACCCTTAAACAACTATATTTTAGGGGCATTAATGGTAATTTGGCACCCAAAAATTTCTATAAATAGGACATAATTTATGAAAATTGACCACAACAAATTTTTTCCCTCTCTTGCAATGTTAGAAGCAAACAAATTTCTGAAGATTGAAGTAACAACTTTCTAGAGAGTGAAGTTACAAATTATCTGGAGTTTAAAGTGCAGCTTTGTGGAGGCTTCAACTTGTGCGAAAAATATTGGAGGCTTCATGTCACGACCCGTTACCCAAATTGTTGGGCCGGGCCGAGCCATGTCCAGCCTACGCTTAAGATAAAGCGCAGTAAGCTGTTCTAGAGATAACAAGACAAGACTAAATGTGCTAACAGTTCTATAAGTGAAGAAGAATCATAAATGCTCCAAACACAAAAGTCGTCGTATATAGTAAAATATCCAAGTACAAGTAAACTGAAATGTAAAACTGGATACATATCCAGTTACAAAATGATATAGTCTAATACATGACTACACTAAGTATCCCAAGCAGCTAAGCAAACTAGACGAGTCTCCCCGCAGGAACATCCTCGTATGGCAAAACCGGGTCCTCGGCAGTGACTCCATAATATGAATCACAGAGCAACTCCTCCTCAGTAAGTATACCTACAACGTTATCCTGTCAGGACGGGAGCAAGTACTGTTTTCTAGCAAACTAAATATACAAAACTTGAACAGGAAGGTAATAAACTGGAATCATGGCATATCATGGTTTAATTGGTTCTTTTTAGAAATGATAACATATAGTTTAAAAGTTTAAAACTGTAGCATGTACGTGAATCGGTCAATAGGTAATCAAGATGTACAGCGGCACATATCAAGTTTTTCTGGCATGCACATACGTGCACGAGCGGCATCGGTGTATATCCATACACAAACGCGAGATCAGAACATACGGCAAGGGCACATATAGAATGTCACCGAGCGCGGTAAATACATACGGAGAAGGGGGTCATGTTCACGTACAATACTAACAGTTTTCCCTTAACCCGTTATTTAACATGTGAGAGATACGAGAACAGTAAAAACATGTGGAAGATACGAGAACGATATAAAGCATGTGAGAGATATGAGATACTGTCCTAAACATGGTAGAGACTGAAAGTAATACAACATGTAAAGTTCAAACTTGCTACCCCAAGGATCAGCATTTAACATGGTTGGTAAGTCGCAGTTTATTGTTCTAGCAGTATGTAAAGTTCGTAGAAAGTACTTGCCTCTTGCAAAGCAAAACAAGCTGCGATAAATGTGCTATGGATGTCTGGTAACTCGTCACTATAGAAGTAAATATAACAACTTAGTTTTACACTAAGCTAAATCACTAGGACACTAATTGGTGCGACACGACTTGTGACTGGGCACCTAGCCAAAATGATGACTTAGCATAGGAGACCAATGTGGGGTGACACACTATGTTAACTAACTTTCTAGGGTCTTTACACTAGTGAGGGATGGGGTTTAACACGACTAAAACTCCAAATAACACAAAAAGCTACAAGTCGTAATTAATCAATAAATAAATCAAAAGATCATTATGTTTTAACAATTTTTGAAGTAGACAAAAAGCCTAGTTTTGTTTAAAGCAAAGTGCCAAGGTGATCCTTGTTAATCATAGAAATTTATTATAATTTTTCTGGGATTTATTACCCAACAGAAGTATTTTATAAAAATCAGTTTTCATAAATATATAGAAAATGAGTTCTGGTTTGATATGGCTAAACAGGGGCAAAACTGTCAACAAAATGCTATAAAAATTATATTAAATTGTCTAAATTAACAGAGAATCTAAATACTATTTTTCCAGAATTTTTACAGCAAGCTAAATATTTATAAAAATCCAAAAACAGCAAGTTACATAATTCTGAAATTAAATAATTAATTATCTGTATATTTTGTCCATGTATATAAATGAACCAAGGTTCAAATACAGGACCCAAGACCATGATTTCAAGTCCAATATGACTTGTGCAGGCCTTGAATGTGTGAAAACACATTTGAGCCCAAATACCCATGCAAGGCTTGGACTCCAAATGGTTGCAGTAATTTAAATACTACAAAAATATAATTTGGTAATAGTCAAAATAAATATTATTATTTTAATAGGGTAAAGTTTTACATAGTAACTTATAAAAGTATGAACATTATTTTATATAAATAATTTACACTAAGCTAAGTAAAATATACATAGGAACTAATATATATATATATATATATATATATATATATATATATATATATATATATATATATATATATATATATATATATATATATATATATATATATATATATATATAAATATAGGGATATTTATATATATAGGAAAATGCTAAACTATATATTATATATATATATACAAATATATGTATATATACATACATATAAGAAAATACTTATCTATATAATATATATATATATATATATATATATATATATATATATATATATATATATATATATATATATATATATATATACAAAATTAATGTATACATATACATATAGTAGTATATATATGATATTATATATACACAAGAAAATATATATATATACATAAATATATATGTATACATATATATATATATATATATTATATATATATATATATATATATATATATATATATATATATATATATATATAAAATAATGAAGTATACATATATATATATATAAAACAGCAAATATATATATATAAATATAGTATATAGATATTACATATATACATACAAATATATGTATATACATATATATATAAATATATATATATATATATATAATAGAAAAGGAAAAAGAAAAAGGAAAAGAAAAGAAAAGGGAAAGGAAAAGCAGCCAGGGCTCGAACCCAGGCTAGCAGAGCGGGGGGGGGGGGGGGGGGGGGGGGGGTTGAGAGTTTTAATTGCTGCGCGCTGGCCAATGGGCCAGTTGGCCCAACTGTTAGGATAGGGTTTTTGTTTATTTTATTTAGTAACAAATGATTTATCATAAAAAAAAATATAAAAGCCAACCTGTGTCCTGACAGTTAAGGACACAGGTATCCTCGTATCCTTGGCCTGCACGACACACACGAGCTCAAACTTGCGTGTCCAGACCTATAGCTAGGTTCCTCGTGTCCAGGCGAACGTCGTGCGTGAGTTCGAGACACGCACGACACGAACTCAGGTTTGTTACCTGCGTGTCCGATGTCAGGCGGGCTACTGTGGTTGCTGCCGGCGGCTAGGGGCGTCGGCGTCGGGGCGCTTGGGTGGCATTGTGGTCGGCTCGGCAAGGCGCGTCGAATGGTGGTGGTGGCTGGTGACGGCGACGGCTGTGGAGGTGGCGTAGGGGATCGTCGGAGTTAGGGTTTAGGCGAGGGTTTAATTGGGGAAGACGGGCGGAGACGGGTCGGGGCTGGTCGTGGTTGGGTTGGGGGAAGAGAGGGGGTCTTTTTATAGGGTTTTAGGTCGGTCGAAGTCGGTCGAAGTCGGTCGGGACGTGGGGGGGAGCAGCTGGCCGGTCGTCGGCAGCTGTCCGGTCGTCGGGGGGGGGGGGGTTGGTTTAGGTTTTTGCATTAGGGTCCCTAGGATTTAGGTTATTACAACTAGATCCCTAGGGTGGCTGAATGCAAATAGTAATTTGCATTCCGTAACTTAAAACAAATCAATAATTGCAAACTGATATATTAACAATTAAATAAATTGCATACTGAATATAAAACAATTTAACAAATTACATAATGATATTAAAACATTTAAATAAATTGCAAAATGATATAAAAACAATTCTAAAATTTACAAAACCATATTAAAACAATTTAGAAAATTACCAATTAATATTTAAAACATTTAATTAAATTACAAAGTGATATTTTTATATATAAAACCCATTTAAAAAAATTCCTAAAAATCCTAATAATTATTTTAAGGCTAAAATTAACATTAAAAATTAATTAACACTAATAAAACTAAAATTTGAAAAACAGGGGCTTACACTTCAAGTTGGCATTTCAAGTAATTTTTAACTTTCAAAAAATAGTTTTTTTTTCTCTCTTGTTTTTGATTTGTAAATTTTCTTTCCTCTCGTCTCTCTCTTCTTTTGTTAGAAAAACAAATTATTCTCTTTCTTATTCTTTTTTAAATTCTTTTTTTAAAATATGAATTATTCTAGCTCTAGCCAGCCTTATCATGGTGGTTTCGAACATGCTTACAATTATTATACTAAGTTTTATGATAATAATTATTGAAATTTTGTGCCACCGACATAAATCTTACCTCCGGAAGTTAGAAGTATAGCTACTAGTGTTAAAAATAAGGTTAAAAACTTATTTTTTTGGAAATTTTATAACAAATTATAAGTCACCGATAATGAAGGCGCACCAATTCTAGATCCAAAAGATCAAAAATTAATAGATAAATGTGCAAAATATAAGAAATGCAAAAAAAATAAATGGAAAAAATGATGGCATGAGCACTTTAAGAAGATACTATGAAAGTTGTAATGGCAAGGACATTGCATGTTAATGTCGGGGCACAATTTTTCGATGGAAAACAGGGAATTCGTAACAATTGTAAAAATAATCGTTATTACGTAACACTTCACAGAAGGTACGTAACAAAAATTCCACTAATACAACACTTCACAGAAGGTGCACAGATTTCTACTAACGCAAACACTTCACTGAAGGTGCGCTAATAGAATTTTGATAATATCAATGTAAATACTTTATCGAAGGTGCGCTAATAGAATTCTGATAATACCAACACAAACACTTCACCAAAGGTACGCTAATAGAATCCTGATAAATGAAAAAGGAAGGTGACAGGCGAAAGATGTAAAAACTCCTGCTGGGGTGAATGATCACCGTTGCTCAAAGCTTTATTCGCCCCACACGAATAGCTTCCAGGAACCAGCAAGTTCATCGGAGAACTTGGAACACTCTTGCTCTTCTGAGTCCTCGAATGAACACGAACTCCCGTGCAAAACTCAACGCTGGTATAATACCTCTCTTCTCTCTCACAGCTTCTAAACACTTGTAAACTTTTTGTCTACTACTTGTGTATTAGTTCCTTACTGTGAGAGAGAAGGAGGAGACCTTATATAGGCCCCTGCAACAACTGCCCGATTAGCACAATATTAGGGACGTGGTAATAACCAATCCGAACATGGAGCAACTGCTCAGAACATGCAAAGATAAGTTCTGCCGCAAGTTGTGCCACTCGCTTAACCAGCGTGATTTACACTTTACGCACACAGCCATTTTACGCAACCTGCGCACACTACGCACTCTACGCACACTGCGTACGCTGCGCACACTGCGCACTCTGCGCATGCTGCGCACACTGCGTGCACTGGGCTGCGTAATTGGGCCAGCGTAACTGGGCTCGCGTAATGGGCCGCGTAACGTGGTCACGCAAGTGGCTCGCGCAACCTAAGCATACTATGCGCCTAGCGACGATGCTGACGTGCTAAGTGTAAAGTGCGCCAACAAAATGCCACATTACGCCTCATGATCCCTTGAGCCCGAGTTCGAGTCCGAGTCCGAGTCGCTAAGCCCCTACGGGGCTTAGCTCCCATGGAAATAAATTTCCCAAGAGCCACTACAAGAAAATGTAGCATTTACGGCGCGCAATTTACGGCGCGCGGTTACTGCGCGTTGTAAATGACACTCTTTTACAGCGTGCAAACATGTGTGCCGTAAAAGAGTTATTTTTTGTCTTTTTTACGGCGTGTTTAACATGTACACCGTAATTGAAGACCCATTTACGGCACACATTTTTGTGCGTTGTAATTGAAGACTCATTTACGGCATGCATCTTTGCGTGTTGTAAATGAAGACTCATTGACGGCATGCATTTTTGTGCGTTGTAATTGAAGGCTCATTTACGACACGCATTTTTGCACGTTGTAACTGAAGGCTCATTTACGACACATATTTTGCATGTTGTAATTGAAGGCTCATTTACAGCATGCATTTTTGTGCGTTGTAATTAAAGGCTCGTTTATGGCATGCATTTTTGCGTATTGTAAATGATTGTAATTGTCTATTAAAAAAATTTAGTTCCCTCATAACAACTTTTCCTCTCTAAAATTTTTTTAGTTTCACTTCTAACAAATTTTTTCCCCATAAAAATTTTAGTTTCCCTCTCAAACCTGAATTTCAAGAAAATATAAAAATAATTGTTTCCCACCTACATTTTTACATAAAAATGATAAAAATAAAAATGATAAAATACTGATAAAACAATAGCAAAAATCTTTAAAAAATCATTCCTAAAAAAGAAAAAGAAAAACTATTGATTTTTTTCAAAAAAATAATAAAGCAAAAAAAAAACCAAAACAGAAAACAAAAATAAATAAGTAAGAATTATTGAAAAAAGAATAGTAAAGAAAAATTATATTCTTAAGAGATATAAAGAATAAATTTTGTGCAAAAATTATTTATTGGAATATATCCATTTTTTTGAAAAATTAAATTTTATAACATAAATTAAATATAAAAATAAAATTTATTCAAATTTTTATTACTTTATTCAAATTATTCAAATTTTATGCACTTTATTCAAATTTTTATTTCCCTCTTCTATATTATCAACCATTCAAAATTTCATTTCCCTCTTCTATCACTTTCCTCTTCAAAATTTTAAATTTCATTTCCCTCTTCTATACTTCACAAACCTTCTAATATACTTTCATTTCCCTCTTATAATTATTCAAGTCCCTTTTATAATTATTCAAGTCCCACTGGAGAGAGTTCTTGGAGATGGGCATAGAAAGGCTGCAGTGCTGCCGCCACTTTCTTTCAGCATGGCCAACGATCCAAAAAATAGGGGGCTCTTCTTTGATGCCACGTTGATCGACGTGAGGCAGTAGAAGAACTTGCTCACCCCCAACTGCGACGTGAGCGACAACGGCCCCCTCCCGAGCCCGACCAGCCCCGACCCCTGCGAGAACCTACCGCGTTCGTTCTTGTCGCCGCACCCGAAATCGACGTTCGGGACCGAGAGGAACTCGCACGTGCTGTCCGAGTTGCACGTAGAGGTCGGAAGGGCGGAGCACAGGTCCCCGGCCCACGGGAGCTTGAAGAAGGTGGAGGAGCTCAGTATCTGGTCTTCCGATCAATAACAGCGACAACACCGCCCATTGTGGTGCAAGCTCCGATCAGTGTTGATGTCACATTGGCTATGCCGATGGTTCTGGACTCGCTACCGGTGGTCCACAGCCAGCAGCAGACTACAGCCAGACGAGTCAGGCTTTTCGGCATAAATTTAGACTTCCAAGAACCACACAGGCCGCACCCATATCAAAGGCCTTTACCGCTATAATTACAGTAGCAACAAGCTTTTTCTTCTTCCTCGTCCTCTCCTTCATCGACGGCCAATGAGCTGCAGCAGCAGCACTCCCTAGATCTTGACTTGTGAGAGATTGAAAGGGTTTGAGGATATTTATTCTTTTCTTTTTCTCGATTGATTTATTATCAAATTTTATCGTAATTGGCAATTATTTTTAGAGTACATGAAAATGAAATTAAGGATACAAATTAGAAGGCAAACCAACTATATTTTTTCTTTTCTTCTTTCGCTTTGTTGCATAATTTCTTTTTAACTATAAATGAATTGATCATAGATGATATATAGAGATTCCCCCTCAGTTATTTTCTTTTTTTTCACATTCATAGTGTAATATCACATTTATATAATTTATTTCCATATAATTTGATCTTTATGGTCGGATGCACTAATTTATGTAAAATGAGTTCAACGGGTTTAATTATTTGCATATTACTTGAGCAATTTGACTAGGTTCTCCACCTTCAAAGTTCCACATCTTTCAGTATGCATTAATCCAAAATTTTGAGGGCTAATGTCGAGCATATCATTAATATCTAAGAACATAAATTTAATTTTTAGGCTCAATATGGCCACAATTTTTTTTTCCAATCCTAACAGTCATTTACAGCGTTTCAATACGCATTGTAAAAAAGATGGAGATGGTCATTTACAGCGTTCGAATGTGTGTTGTAAAAAAGATGGAGAGGGTTATTTACAGCGTTCGAATGTGCGTTGTAAAAAAGATGGAGATGGTCATTTACAACGTTCGAATGCATGTTGTAAAAATGATGGAGAGGGTCATTTACAGCGTTCAAATGTACGTTGTAAATAATATGGTCATTTACGGCATGGCCTTTTACGGCACACAAATGTATGCCGTGAAAGATCTTTTACGACGTGCTTTGCATGCCGTAAATAATCAATTTTCTTGTAGTGAGCAAAAAGCATGAATGCTTTTATTGTTGATTTAGCCTTTTTTCTATTAGAAAATAACTCCACATGGCACACCCATGTGCACTTCCACACCACATGTGCATCTCTAGAATAGAAAAGCTAATATATAGAGATACAAGTCCTTTGGTCTAGCCGATGTGGGACTAAAATTCACTTTTAAAAAGACCAAAACCCAACAATCTCCCACATATCTCTATATATGAATATAAGTGTTCCCCACAGTAACTGTCCATCATGCATTAGGAGAGATGTCGCTGACGACTTGAATCTTCCCGCATGGGTCAAACAACAGACTATAATACAAGAATGGACTAAGCCTTGAATTCTGCATCATAGCTGAAATTCTTTCCACTCACATAATGTAGTTACATGTGCTTCTGGCTACACATTAAAGGCCCTGTGCCAGCCTGGTTTCAGTGTATAATTTTGGACGTCTACAAGTTTACCCTCAAGAGACGGCATGATATCTCTTTGTCCATACACTATAGGTGAGTTCATTATAAAGAGACATGGCATGAAGCACTTTGCGCTTCCCTTATGGTGCTACACTGCTATGATACGGCTTAAATCCGAGGCCTTACCCCGTACCGGGAACCTCATCGTAGTATCATACTACTGTAGCATGAGGCAACCGCCTCTTTGTAGTGCCAAACTACCCAGTATGAAGCCTTAGGCTCCCTTGCAGTGTTACGCCGCAACGACATAGCTTGCAAGGCCGAGACTTTATCCCTAACCGGGTACCTCATCGTGGTGTCATGCCACTGTAACATGAGGAACTCCTCCTCTTTGTAGTGCTGACTACACCCCTCTTTATTTTTAACATACAACATTAGGCTAACTACCTATTTGCGGTACTACGCCGCTGTGACTTGGCCTGCTAAGCCGAGGCTTTATCCTATTCCTGGGTAGCACCCCACATATAGGAACCTCATTGTGGAGTCACCCCACTGTAGCATGGAGTTTTACTCCTTGTAATGCTGCTCTACCGTGCTTCCTGTAAAGTACACCAGGCATTCACTCTGCCTTTGAACTCATTAAGGCAATTACGCCAACCTTCCCACAGGAACTGTTTTTCGCAGAAAAACAACAGTAGACAACAGTAGTTATAGGTCCGTAACCTCTCCATGCCCAATAGAACATGTACCCACCGTTCCTGATGTTCTTCCAGTTAATGGTCCTCTCTTGAACCAAAAGCTAGATGCCTAGTAGATAAATACTTGAACTAATAGCATAAAAATTTATGGTAGGAATACAATAACTAATATCAAAATGCCTTCAAGCCTATTTTACATGCTGAGTCGTCGACCAGCTGGCGCTTGAGGCCCTTGGTGAACAGATCCGCCAGGTTTTTCTGACTCCGAACATCAATCTCTGTAATTATACCTCTCTTAATAAGATCGTTTACTGCCCTGTGTTTTAACCGCACAGTCCTCTTCTTTCCGTTGAAGAGGTCATTTGATGCCACCGCCACAGTCGCCTGGTTGTCGCAGTATATCGGTATTGTCGGTATTTGTGCCCCAACCACTGAAAGATCATACATGAGCTCCCGAAGACATTCTGCTTCCTCGGCTGCGGTGTAAAGTACAAAGAACTCAGATTCTATGGATGACCGTGAGAGCATTTTTTGCTTCTTCGACTTCCATGATATAGCAGCTCCACCTATTGTGAAAATATATCCACCTGTGGACGTCTCGCTCTCCAAATTTGAGCACCAGCTGGCATCACTGAAGCCTTCCACTATCTGCGAATCTCCGCTGTAGTACAGTGCATATGTCTGAGTCTTCTTGAGATATCTCATAAACCGTTTCACAGCCTTCCAGTGTTCAACACCAGGGTTGCTCGTGAAATGACTCATCATTCCCACGACAAAAGCTATGTCAGGCCTCGTGGCAGTAGTAGCATACATCAAACTCCCGATTACGCTTGCATACTCCAACTGCCTGACGCTTTCTCCTGAATTAGGCTTCAGCTTCAGATCACACCTGTACGGCGTATCGATCCCTGGAAGATCCCGATACCCATAACGAGTGATCATTTTCTCAATATAATGAGACTGTGACAGCGCTAGTCCAGTAAATGTCTGGATGATCTTGATCCCTAAGATCACATCAGCTTCCTCCAAGTCCTTCATACTGAACTTGCTCGAAATGAACCTCTTTGTCTCCGTGACATAGCTTATATCCGTACCTAGGATAAGCATGTCATCCACATACAGATAAACGATCACACCTCTTTCATCAGCAAACTTCGTGTAAACACACTTGTCCGTCTCGCTGACCATGTAGCCATTTGACCTTATAACCTTGTCAAATTTCTCATGCCACATCTTGGGAGCCTGTTTAAGACCGTATAAAGATTTTACCAACTTGCAGACTTTGTCTTCAAGACCCTTGACGATAAATCCCTCTGGTTGTTGCATGTATATCTCTTCGGTCAGCTCGCCATTTAGGAAAGCCATTTTCATATCCATCTGATGTATCACCATCTTATGTATCGCTGTGAGAGCAATCAACATTCTGATGGTATTCATCCGGGCTACTGGAGCATACGTGTCAAAGTAGTCGATTCCCTGCTTCTGAGAAAACTCCTTGGCTACTAGCCTAGCCTTAAACTTGTCAATAGTTCCGTCTGCTTTCATCTTCTTCTTGAAGATCCATTTGCATCTGATGGATTTCGCTCCTTCAGGAAGATCAACCAACACCCAAGTGTTATTTGAGGTGATGGAATCAATTTCATTGTCAATCGTCTCCTTCCAGAAAATTGTGTCTCTGGTCTTCATCGCCTCATCATAGGTAAGCGGATCTGCTTCCACATGATAGGTGACAAAGTCACTTTCGAAGTCCTTCGGCCTCCTCACACGCTTAGCTGACGGCTCAGCTTGTTCTGGTTCAATCGTTGTTTTAACAACATCTTCTTGGACCACATCTTCATTGAAGACTTCAGTTTACTGCGCACCCTCATTGTTCTCCGGTACATCCGTAAGTACAATATTCTTGTGCCTTGTAAATTTGTCTTCAAAATATTTTGTGTTGCGAGATTCAATGATATGATTTGACTCAAAATCAAGAAATCTTCGAGCATCACTCTTCTCGGCATACCCCAAGAAGATTGTCTTAGTAGTCCTTTTGCCAAGCTTCTGAATTTTCAGATCTGAAAGCTTGACATATGCCAGATACCCCCACACTCGAATGTCATTCAAGTTAGGTCTGACCTTGAACCAGAGTTCATGAGGAGTAACGTCTGAAGTTGCATGAGGCACTCTATTTAGAATAAAAGTGGCCGTCAATGCAGCTTCTCCCCAGTAGCACTTAGGAAGGCCAGCAGTCAACAACATTGAGTTAATCATTTCTGTTAACGTTCTATTCTTCCTCTCTGCTACTCCATTTGATTGAGGAGAGTACGAAGCCGTAGTCTCATTGATAATTCCATGTTCTTTGCAGAACGATGCGATTTCATGAGACCTGTACTCCCCACCTCGATCACTTCTTATTCTTTTGAGTTGTTGTCCAGTCTGCCGCTCAGCTTCGACTCTGATCTCCTTGAACTTCTCGAATGCTTCGTCTTTAGCCTTCAGTAAGTAGACGAACGCATACTTTGAGAAATCATCGATGAAGGTTATAAAATACTTCATCCCGGCCTTTGTAGAGAACTGTTCGAAGTCACAGATATCTGAGTGTACTAACTCCAGAAGATCTGTACTTCGATTAACTCGAGGAAAGGGTTTCCTTGTGATCTTAGTTTAAGCACAAACTTCACATTTCTCTACCTTACCCCCATATTTGGAGATAAGTCCTAGACTAGACATTCTGTTTATTCGTTTACAATGAACATGTCCTAGCCTATTATGCCACAACTCAAGAGTATATGCAGAAGGAGTGACTTCATTAATTACATTAATTACATTGGACTGATTTACAAGCTGAATTTTAAACATTCCTTCGGTATAAAAAGCTTTCCCAAAATATGTTCCCCTGATAGACATCACCATCTGGCCAGCATTGATGTCCATCCTGAGGCCTGCATTGCAGAGTAGGCCTCCTGAGATCAGATTCTTGGCGATAGAAGGTACGTGCTTCACGACTTGAAGCGTCAGAGACTTCTCCGAAGTCAGCTTCAATACCACAGTTCCGATCCCGAGCACTTCAGCTTGTGCCTGGTTCACCACCATAACCACATCAGAAATAGGGGTGTAGGTGGTGAACCACTCCTTGCTGGAGCAAACATGGCAGGTGGCTCCAGTGTCTACCCACCAGTCAGCATCAGTTCCTACCACATCAACCTGCGCAATCATAGCAACAACATCAGTGATCATAGTTACCTTACTAGGTTCTCCTTGCTTCGATTGCTTGGCTTTTACATTGCACTCATTCTTAAAGTGGCCCTTCTTGCCACACTTGAAGCAAGGCATTTGAGACTTTGGCTTCTTTTTCTTGAAAGAAGTTCCCTTGACTTTTAGATTGTCAGGGTCCTTCTTTTTGCTGTGGGAAGTCGCCTGCTTTCCCCTTGGTTCCTTGGTATGAACCATATTGGCATTAGCCAATTGCTTGGATAGTGCGTCCACCTTCAGTTGAGCCTGTATCTGGTCCTCAACATAGATTTCCTGCAGGAGATCTTCAAGGGTGATCTCCAGCTTCTTCCTATGCATGTTTGCATAGAACTTGCTCCACCCAGCAGGGAGCTTTGAGACAATCCCTCCAACAACAAACTTGTCGGGAAGGGGCATCGCCTCGTCTTCTAGCTTCTGTCGTAGATTCAGGAACTCCTTTACCTGCGGCAGCATAGACTTTTTGTCCTCAAAGAACCACTTGTGATATCTTTCAACCACAAAGATATTACTGCGGTTCTTGTCTTCTTCGTAGAGTTTTTCTAGAGACTCCCATATGTCTCTAGCGATAGTCTTCTTAGAATAGGATTCTGTAAGGGAATCTTCCATAGCATTCAGGATAAGCAGCCTGCAAATATTATTTTTCCTTCTCCATTTTGCTTGAAGTTTAGTAGCCGCGGTGATTGCGGCAGCAGACCCAACATCTGGAACAGTAGGTTCTTTCTCCAGAAGTACGTGATCTACGTCTTTGAGCTGAAGGGTGAGATAAACCTTCCTCTTTCAGACTTAGTAATATTCTCCATCAAACTTTTCTAACTTACAAAAATCAAAATTGAAGGGTAAAACATTAACGTTTTCCATCGTAGCAATAAAGCTTTGAGATTGTTAATGCCGGGGCACAATTTTTTGATGGAAAATAGGGAATTCGTAACAATTATAAAACAATCGTTATTACGTAACACTTCACAGAAGGTACGTAATAGAAATTCCACTAATGCAACACTTCACAGAAGGTGTACAGATTTCTACTAACGCAAACACTTCACCGAAGGTGCGCTAATAGAATTATGATAATATTAACGCAAACACTTCACCGAAGGTGCGCTAATAGAATTCTGATAATACCAACACAAACACTTCACCGAAGGTGCGCTAATAGAATCCTGATAAATAAAAAAGGAAGGTGATAGGCGAAAGATGTAAAAACTCCTGCTGGGGTGAATGATCACCGTTGCTCAAAGCTTTATTCGCCCACACGAATAGCTTCCAGGAACCAGCAAGTTCGTCGGAGAACTTGGAACACCCTTGCTCTTCTGACTCCTCGAATGAACACGAACTCCCGTGCAAAACTAAACGCTGGTATAATATCTCTCTTCTCTCTCACAGCTTCTAAACACTTGTAAACTTTCTGTCTACTACTTGTGTATTAGTTCCTTAATGTGAGAGAGAAGGAGGAGACCTTATATAGGCCCCTGCAACAACTGCCCGGTTAGCACAATGTTAGGAACGTGGTAATAACCACCCCGAACATGGAGCAACCGTTCAGAACATGCAAAGACACGTTCTGCCACAAGTTGTGCCACTCGCGTAACCAGCGTGATTTGTACTTTACGCACACAGCCATTTTATGCAACCTGCGCACACTACGCACTCTACGCACACTGCGTACACTGCGTACGCTGTACACACTGTACACTCTGCGCACTCTACGCACGCTGCGCACACTGGGCTGCGTAACTGGGCCAGCGTAACGGGCCGCGTAAAGTGGTCGTACAACGAGCGCAACTTAAGTGCACTATGCGCCTAGCGACGATGTGCTAAGTACAAAGTGCGCCAACAAAATGTCACATTACGCCTCATGAGCCCGAGTCCGAGTCCGAGCCCGAGCCCGAGTCCGAGTCCGAGTCCGAGTCGCTAAGCCCCTACGGGGCTTAGCTCCCTTGGAAATAAATTTCCCAAGAGCAAAAAGCATAAAAGCTTTTATTGTTGATTTAGCCTTTTTTCCATTAAAAAAATAACCCCACATGGCACACCCATGTGCACCTCCACACCACATGTACATCTCTAGAATAGGAAAGCTAATATATAGAGATACAAGTCCTTTGGTCTAGCCGATGTGGGACTAAAATTCACTTTTAAAAAGACCAAAACCCAACATTGCATGCTAGACAAACACATCTAAGCATCGGTGCTGACGGAGCTTCTATAGGTAATTATAATTATTCTATTACTCGTAATAAAACTGAGTTAACAAAATATATTATTTGTGATGAACCATTTATATTTGGTGAGAGTGAATCATATTATGATTATGCAAGTAGTACTCTTAGTCCTTATTTTTTCTAAAGTTTCTAGATCTTCTAGTCGAGCAGAAGCTGTCAAAGTATTTCAAAAAGAAAAGACAGCTTTGAAAGAAAGTTTTATACATTTTTGTAAAATTGTTTTAGCTTCTAATATATTAACTAGTAAAAATAATTAGTCTTTTATTTGTATCACGACACATTATCTAGATGTAAAATAGATTTTGCAAAAGAAAATATTTGTCTAAAAATTTGGAATTTCCACAAACTGGTTCTGTAATCGGTGGAGCTATAATACAAGATTACGTAAATATGATATTCACAATAAAAAAATTTCAATTGATTTTTATAATGCTAGTAATAACAATTCTAGTATTACTATTTAAAATCACATTTTTGCCTATAGTAGAAGGACAACTTTTCATGTTAGATGTGCTTGTCATATTATTAATTTAATTATTCAAGAATGTCTTCAGTTCTTTCAAGCATATTCAGAAAATATTAGATCAAGTTTAATTAGTTTGAACACCTCTGCAAGTAGATAACAAGTTTTTAAAATGTTATGTGCACAATATGGTATGACTTTTAGGAGATTTGTTAAGGATGCACACGTAGGTGGAATTCTACATATTTAATATTTAAATCTTGTATTAAATTTAAAGATGTTATTACACCTTATTGTAATATTAAAGTTTTGATTTTCAAGTAACTGAAAATGATTAGTTAATTGCTAGTTCAATTTATGAATTTTATGAATTATTTTACATTGCTACAAGTATTTTATCTGGGAGTTTATTATCCATCTTCTCCTTTAGCTTTAACAGAAATTATTAACATGTCTCATTTACTTTCTAAATATAGAAATGCTCATGTTTTTGATTATTTTGTTTTCAAAATGGAAACAAAATTTCTAAAATATTGTCGTGATATTTATATTGTTTGGCTTCGATTTTTTATCCTAAGATTAAGTTAGATAGTATATTTATATTGTTAGACCATTTTAATGAAAATATGAATGAATAGGTAGGTAGCTTAAAAGCAGAAATTATAGATGTTTTAGATACTCTATTGCTTTATACGAAGAAAAAGTTATATATAGCCGACCCGGTACAACCGTTTAAGGTAGTAGTAGTTCTGATTTAATGTCTAAGATATCCCATGATAAAAGTATACTGCAAAGGAAGAAACAAAAATAATCTTCTTTACCAACTCAAGAATTTTCATTGTATTTAAATTCTTATAAAGAATATGAGGATGATTCTGCATCATTTTCTTCAATTTTTGAATGGTGGAAAAGGTACGAAAAAACATATCCTACACTTTTTTCAATAGTACGTGATCTTCTAACGGTTTTGGTGTCCACGGTAGCAACGAAATCTTTTCTCAATGCAGATTAAAGGATATGCTAAGTAAGAAGAAGAGCAGGATACTGCCACATATTTTGGAAGTTTGCGTCTACGTTAAAGATTGGGTTCGTGCAGAAAAATGAACTCAATACTTAAGATATTAAAGTGCCCACATCAATGAGATGGACTTTCAGTCTCTTATTTTGGACGAAGTTATTAAAGGAGGTATCACGCCCTGATTCGCCAAATCGTTCATCCTCGTATCGATTCTAAACGAATCGATCGTCCTCGCTGGGGCGTGATGCCATACAAGTCTAAATTGAACTTGTACAAGGCAAGAACGTACATTTGATAATTCTTTTGGGACAAGTTGAAATTAAATTGTGTAGAGAGTTGAAGACGTAGTATAGGAAGAAAATAAGCTTTTTATCGATAAGACTTGCAAACGATGTGCAAGATTATTTTTATATTACACATGTCATAGCGGCTATATTAATTGAAATGACAAACAAAAATATTCGACAAGCTTCTATGAAATAATCCTTATCATTCCATATATTTATGCCCCTTTATCCATTGAAACTGAAAGCCTTCAAGATGAATTGGCTTCAAAATATTTCAAACAGGAGAGTTTCGAGCCGCCTTCCTTTCTTCATCTTTCGTTTAGTCTCCTTCTCCCTAAGCGCGCTCCTTACCTGGGATTTGGGAATTAATACACTTGGGAATGCGTTAATGAGCAAAACGAACCCACTCGTCTAAACCGACACCGGTTATTAAGGATTTACATGCATTAAAATTGTCTTTCTATTTATAACTAGATGATTTGCAGTTCATATTGATGGCATAACTTAAAGAAGTAACAACACAGTAATTCTTGACATTTCATACCACGATCGTTCTAGTTTCATGCATAAAACAGATAAAATATTTACCATCTACATAAGACAATAGGTGAGCATGCAATATACCTTATATACGGTCATTGGTGATATGACAGCATGAACGATAATTACGTAGCATTGTGACGCGCCCCATCAGCCCAGGTTGCAAGTCCGACAGGAGGTCTCGCAATACCTCTCGTCGAAGCACGATTTCATAATTTTCTCCTAGGCCGATTCATTTTCAGTGTGCTGGATACCGTTTCTGTAGTGCCCCGTCCCGCTCAGTCAATCGGAGGAATCGAAACACCGACGGCGTTCGGACTTAGTCTTGCAACGGTGACTCGAAGACATCGCTCGGTCGAGGCGACTCCTCGCGCAGGTGAGATAGTTTTGGTGAACTTGCCTCATCTTAGCCTTCACATAATAAATCGAAAGTTTTCAAATGCATAAGTAGGCTTGATAATAAAAGAGACAAATCCGCATAGCTAAAGGAATAATCCCAAGTTGGATTAATTAAGTTAGAACCTGAAAAAAGGTCCTACAGTCGGTTTAGAGTTGGTGCACGGCATGCTTTGAAAATGACACTCGATCCTTCGTCTCATGGCTTGGGAGAAGGAAAGTTGGTTTGAGTTGGCGAAGTTATGAACGTAGCCTAAGTCATAGGCGTCGCCCACATGAATGCTTCATAAAGCATGCACGGTCCCATCGTCCAAGGCTTGGCATAGCCTTGGCTTGCCCATGAGTTAAGTTGCGTTGAACGGCTTGTGACATAAGTCTAGGCACCCAAATGATTTGGTCGTTCAAAGTCGAACGCGTGCACGACACATTTTCGCGATACAAGGTTTGATGTAGCCCTTTGCTCGTCGTGTTGTTGCATGACTAAGTTAGGCTAAGTTTTGTTAGACTATCGAAGACATTCTAAGCAATGTCCCATGTCTTCTGCGGTTGTCAAAATAATTGGTCCCACGAATCCAAGGCCTATCGTATAAAGTATGACTTGGGTGGTAGTATCGCATAGAACTCAAGTTGGCTTAAGGCACGATGTCACGGACTTAGTGTTTAAGGCAAGGACCATAATTGATTCAAAGTGAGTTTTTAGAGAAAGGACTATCAAATAGACGTTCATGAGTTGAATAAAATGATAGGGCAACATGGAAAGAATGCTCGCGACCGTGGATCGTCGACGGGTCTCAAGGATAGAAGTCTTGAACTTGGTTTTGAAAGAGATGGTGACACTGAAAGAAGGATGACTGTGTGAGACGTCAGTTTGAGTCGAGTCTTGCATGGTCATGGATAACTTGTCGACAAGGGCAATTTGTTTCCTCGGACGATAACCTGGGGGCACAGTAAGACCGTTTCGGCCTAGGAGGAAACCAGGGTAGAATGTGAGCAGGGTAGCTGAGCCGAAAGGTAAGTATTTGGTGGACGCTCATTGGGGCTAGCTACCTGCTTTGGCCGGTCCATCCTATACCAGCTATGTATCCAAAATAGCTTGTTATGCTAGTGACCTCATATAGATGAGTCGACATGGGCGACAATCTGCAGGTATGCCTTTGGATTGAGTCGAGTTGAATGTGTGTACAGTTAGAACAGAATATTTGGGCCTAAGATTTGGCTGTATCGTCGGCGACATGCTTCGACACGAGATTGGCATCGAGTCTTAAGGTGTTGGCATATAAGTTGCATGAGTAGGATTGAGTCATCTTGAGTTCAAGTTAGAAAATGTCGCAAGGCAAAGTCGGTCGAGTGACATTTACTCCACAAGTCTTGATTGGGTCCGTTGGTGATTAAAGTAGCAAGGGCCACGAAGCGACGATATGGTTAAGTCACACTAAGTTTGCGACGTACGACCTCAATATGGATTGTAGCACGGTTACATGGGAATTAGACACTATCTTGTAGTTGCGTATCTGATTATTGGCCGAAAGGCAAGCACGACTTGATAGTTTAGCGTTGTTGGCACGAGAAGGGTCTAGAGGTAAGGCATGAGTTGACGTTGTTGTTGCAAGCACGGAATGGTCTTGAGACACAAAATAGGCCAAGGCATCTGTCCTAAAACTGATCCTAAGACAAGACTAGAAAGACAATTGATAAGAAAGGACTATGTTACACAAAGTAAATCAAACGTGTTGGTTTTGTATGGGTGGGCGTGGAGCTCATTCTACCAGTACAGTTGAGTACTGACACCCACACAGTTTTTATGTGCAGGCACAGGTAGAAGCTCGTGGCGCGGAGTTCGCTTGGATGGGTCGAGGCACGGAGTTCCTTAACGATTCGAGGAATGCGATCGTATGGAGTCTGGACTTATACGGGACATAATGTATGGACGTCGCCTTCCGAAGCATCTGCTGGCTCAAGACATGTATTGAGAGATAAGAGAGAGCTGAGAGAGAGCTGAGTGACTTGTAATGTGAGAGGAGTGAGCTTGAGTGATTGTAATCTTGGCCTTGAGCCTCATTGTAATCCTTGTTTCAATATCAATAAAATGCATCTTTTGAATGACTTGTGTTTTGTTCTAAATTTCTGCTGCTATTCTTCAATGTCTCTGCTTGGGACTTCTGTAAGACGACCCCGTCGCAGCCGCTGTAATTGGCTGTTATGGAACCCGCCTTATACGAGCACAATCTAGGCTTGTGCGGCATCACGTCTTAGCAAGGACGATCTCTCCTACGGGAGCGGGGCGCGACATAATGGTATCAGAGCACGACTTTACGTCCTTGGACTATCGATTAAATTTTTTAACTCTGTTGCTTCTGCAAGTTGATATTGTTGGTGCGCTCTCTCTCAAATGTCCTACGGAATGTCCATACAATAAGTTTAAATAATTTGCAAAATGTAGAAGAAAAGTTTTTGATAAGAAACAAAAGATGGTTCGAGTAAGCACAGTTGGCTAAGTTGGACTGGACATGTACACCAAAGTTGTGTCGACCTTAGAAAAGTCGTATGTGGAATTGAAAATGTGTCAAGCAAGAATGAGTTGAACTCGATTGAGTAAAGTGGGATGACTATCGATATGGGTGCTATCGAGCGACGATAACGTCGGTGCGATATAAGATGAGCGTGCTTGGAATTCGAGGAATGGTGCAAACAAAAAATTTGAAGAAGTCGATTATGAATCGAATGATAAGTTAAGGATTTGTTGAATGACTTCATCCCTGAGTGGTGTATGATATAGCATCAGAGATGTCGATCGATCGATTGAGGATATGGGGTGTCAATGAGTCTATCAGCAAGCGTCGTGTGTACGCAAAGTCGTAGATTAAGTATCGTTGAATAAGTTATTGTCATGAGATTTGACGAGTTGATTCGAACAACCTAGAAATTGACGCGCACGGAACGTGCACGGGATTGAGGATTGTGCGAGTATGAAATGTAAAAATGATTGAGTAGGTGAAACTGAAGCCAAGAAAAGTTAGGGTGTACGAATGGATGACTTGGTCGAAAAAATCGATACGAATCGTATACGAAAAAGTTAGCATGATCGGATGATAGCGTGCATAAAAGTTTGATTCAGATGTTTGAAAATGACTCTAAGGATTGGAATAGATGTGCTCGATGATTTGAGTTAGCAAGAAATGATGTGATTTGAAGAAAAATGTTGCTCAAAGACTTAAGGTAGATGGATGAACAATACACGAATTTGGGTTTAAAGAAATAGATGTTGTGAATGATTTGAGGGATAATGATCGAACTTGAATTTGAATGTCGAAGAGATTATCCAGTCGGACGATAGCATCATTCATATGACTCGAAATTCATTGTAAAGGAAGATTGTCAGGTTACACATATCATCGATGGTATTGAGGCGTATCAAAGATCGATATGCGATAACTCAGGGGCACTCTAATTCAAGAAATTACGACCGTACAAGTGTTATTGTTATGGCGGATGCTACACTTAGGATTTTGATTGAAATAAGTATGGATGAAAAAAGAAGTGTCTTGATGGTTATACGGATAACCACAGCGTCGACATTCTTGTCTTGCACGAGCGCAACTCTAGCCTCGCACATACATCGCGTAGGATTTGGGACGATCGTTCCACGTGAGCACTGACATGGTGGTTCATGTCGCAGGAATGATCGAACTCGAAAAATCAGGACGCGGCAACTTTGATTGTCATGACTTGTTGGTTTGATGCGAAAAAAAATTTAAGGATGTTTGGACTTGCGATTAATGATTGAGTAAACTTGAGGATTGAATAGATCCAATATACGTATCGAGAATGAATTAGTCTAAACACAAAACAAGAGTTACGTCCCGATGAGGATGATTATCCCGCGGGAGCGTGCATGGTGATTCATGCCCACCGTAGATAATCTGACTCACGTGAGATCGGGACACAACATATTGTTAAGCTAGATGACCTTATGATCGAATACATGAATTGTGATGAACGACTTAGGAAATATGAAATGTGAATTATGGCTTAGCAATAAATTATGTCGTAGCATGCTTGACTTGGAAGGATTGACAGGTGGATTATGTCGAACGTGTTCGAAGAGATAGACTATGCGAAATGGCTTGATGAACGAGTGATAATGATATGTCGAGGAATTGGTTGAAACATGAGTTATCGTAGGATGGCTTTGTTGAATGACTCAGACCCCGTACGACGAATGTTGGGATGTGTATAGGGAATCGATGCTCGATGTTTAGAAATTGGAGTGATGCGAGCTTGGGTAGAAAACCTCGTACTATCAACTTGGTTTGACCTTAGGATAGGGTCAGTATTGATATTGTTGTTTGGGAACTACGATTACAATACTGACGGATGACTTTAGCCTAAAGACATAGCCTAGCGGTTAGGCAGACGTCCCGGTATGGAGCAATAGAAATTGTGGAGGCACCATTCATGAGGCTCGGTTGACATGCACGTATATCAGGAATGTCCAAATATGTGTACGATCCGACTCGGGTGATGATGGCGGATTCTCTATCACGAGACTTGGCTGAAATACACGTATTTTGGGGACGCCTAGAATATGTGCACGATCCAACTAAGTGATACATTGAATCAAGTAAGACTAGAGGAATGGAAAAGTGTCAAGAATTTAGAAATAGAGTTTCGATGAAATGTTGATGGATATGCGATCATTGGTTTGAGATGAACTTGAATGTTGGAAGATCAGTTGGTATGCCCTACGACTAAGTTAGCGATAAGCATGAGCGTGGCTCGAATTTGAGAAATGTATAGGAGAAATATACACGAGAGTCAATGAACATTCGAGTGATAAGTCGATGAGTAAGTACTCAATTAGTTTTGAGGACGAAACTTTTTATGAGTGGTGTATGATGTAGCGCCCCGTCCCGCTCAGTCAATCAGAGGAATTAAAACGCTGACGGCGTTCGGACTTAGCCTTGCAATAGCGACTCGAAGACATCGCTCGATCGAGGTGACGCCTCGCTCAGGTGGGGTAGTTTCAGTAAACTTGCCTCATCTTAGCCTTCACATAATAAATTGAAAGTTTTTAAATGCACAAGTAGACTTGATAATAAAAGAGACGAATCCACATAGCTAAGAAAATAATCCCAAGTTGATCGATTGAGTTAGAACATGGAAAAAGTTCCCACGGTCGGTTTAGAGTTGGTGCACGACATGCTTTGAAAATGACACTCGATCCTTCGTTCCATGGCTTGGGAGAAGGAAAGTTGGTTTGAGTTGGCGAAGTTATGAACGTAGCCCAAGTCATAGGCGTCGTCCGCATGAATACTTCATAAAGCATGCATGGTCCTATCATCCAAGGCTTGGCATAGCCTTGGCTTTCCCACGAGTTAAGTTGCATTGAATGGCTTGTGACATAAGTCTAGGCACCCAAATGATTTGGCCGTTCAAAGTCGAACGTGTACACGACACATTTCTACGATACAAGGCTTGATGCAGCCCTTTGCTCGTCGTGTTGTTGCATGATTGAGTTAGGCTATCGAAGACATTCTAAGCACTGTCCCATATTTTTTGCGGTTGTCAAAATACTTGGTCCCACGATTCCAAGGCCTATCATATAAAGTATGACTTGGACGGTAGTGTCACATAGAACTCAAGTTGGCTTAAGGCACAATGTCACAGACTTAGTGTTTAACGTAAGGACCAAAATTGATTCAAAGTGAGTTTTTGGAGAAAGGACTATCAAATAGGCATTTATGAGTTGAATAAAATGACATGGTAACATGGAAAGAATGTTCGTGATCGTGGGTCGTCGAGGGGTCTCAAGGATAGAAGTCTTGAACTTGGTTTTGAAAGAGATGGTAATACTGAAAGAAGGATGACTGTGTGAGACGTCAGTTTGAGTCGAGTCTTGCATGGTCATAGATAACTTGTCGACAAGGGCGATTTGTTTTCTAGGACGATAACCTGGGGCCACAGCAGGACTGTTCCGGCCTAGTAGGAAACCGGGGCAGAATGTGAGCGGGGTAGCTGAGCCGAAAGGCAAGTATTCGGTGGACGCTCATTGGGACTAGCTACCCGCTTTGACCGGTCCATCATATACCAACTATGTGTCCAAAATAGCTTGTTATGCTAGTGACCTCATATACATAAGTCGGTGTGGGCGACAATCTGCTGGTGTGCCTTTGGATTGAGTCGAGTTGAATGTTTGTATAGTTAGAACACAATATTTGGGACTAAGATTTGGCTACAACGTAGATGACATGCTTCGCACGAGATGTGGCATCGAGTGTTAAGTTGTTGGCATATAAGTTGCATGAGTTGGATTGAGTCATCTTGAGTTTAAGTCAGGAAACATCACAAGGCAAAGTCGGTCGGGTGACATTTAGTCCACAAGACTTGATTGGGTCAGTTGGTGATTAAGTAGCAAGGGCCGCAAGGCGACGATATGGTTAAGTAACACTGAGTTTGTGAGGCACAACCTCAATATGGATCGTAGAACGGTTACATGGGAATTAGACACTATCGTGTAGTTGCGTCTCTGATTATGGGCCGAAAGACAAGCACGACTTGATAGGTTAACGTTATTGGCACGAAAAGGGTCTAGAGGCAAGGCATGAGTTGACATTGTTGTTGCAAGCACGGGACGGTCATGAGACACAAAATAGGCCAAGGCGTTTGTCCTAAAACTGATCCTAAGACAAGATTAGAAAGTCAATTGATAAGCAGGGACTATGTTGCACAAAATAAATCAAACGTGTTGGTTTTGTATGGGTGGGCGAGAAGCTCATTCCACCAGTACAGTTGAGTACTGACACCCACACAATTTTTATGTGCAGGCACAGGTAGAAGCTCGTGGCGTAGACCTCGCTTTGATGCATCGAGGCACGGAGTTCCTTGGCGATTCGAGACATGCGGCCGCATGGAGTCTGGACTTATACGGGACATAATGTATAGACGTCGCCTTCCGAAGTATCAGCTGGCTCAAGACATGTATTGAAAGATGAGAGAGAGCTGAGTGACTTGTAATGTGAGAGGAGTGAGCTTGAGTGATTGTAATCTTGGCCTTGCGCCCCATTGTAATCCTTATTTCAATATCAATAAAATACATCTTTTGAATGACTTGTGTTTTGTTCTAAATTTTCGCTGCCATTCTTCAATGTCTCTGCTTGGAAATTTTATGCGATGACCCCGTCGCAGCCGCTGTAATCGGCCGTTATAGAACCCGCCTTGCATGAGCGCAATCTAGGCTCATGCGGCATCACGCCTTAGCGAAGACGATCGCTCATACGGAAGCGGGGCGTGACAGTTTCGAGAAAAGTTAACCCTGTACACAAGTTGTCCCATAACCATGCGAATACATGAACAATTTTATATATGAGGTAGATGCATGACATAAACAGAATTAAGCTATATAACTTATAATTCACACAAAAGTTTGTTCTTTGCCTCAAAGTCATATATTCTAATTTGGCTACTCGAAGGCACCAAGTACCCTAAGGCACCATGCCACGAATTGATATTTCAATGTCCTTTTCTTTCAACAGTTTTTTTTGAACCAAACTGCTCGTCTCGATGCCAGGCGTTAAGTTAATGTCTCTAAGCCTAGTTTAAACTAGTTACATTACTGTTATCCCACGTTCCTTATCTCAGTGGCACGACATATGTTGAACCAGCATCATCGATTTGAATGTTTGAACATTAAAAATTTGTTGATGGGAACGAGTAGAAAAGAATGGGTCAAACCACCGATCTAAAAAAATGCGCCTAGAATAGGAGATCGCTTAGCAACGATCAAACGTCAATTACACTTGTCACGCCCCAGTCCTAAAATCTATAAGGACTAGAACACGTGGCATGCCAACAGACACACTCCATCGATATACCCAATTTGATAGACCTATTAGAAAGTATCTTAAGCTGTAGAATAATATATATAGCAGTCACAATAACTAATCTCATCCACAGATACAAAATAGTAACAAGACATACCATGTTGAATAAAGAAAACTAAAATAATGTCAAATAGAAATAAAATAGACACATGGAAAAACCTATGGATACAAGTCTCTACAAAATAAAATGAACGGTACAAGTCTCAAATAGAATGTAAAAGAAGTCACTACAAGTCCACAGCTCTGACAAAAATACAATATAAATATCAATAAATGAAGAACTACTCCGGTGCAACCTCGTCTTCCACAACTGGCACAAAAGAAGAATAGACTCCCGGCCCGTATTCCGCAGGAAAGATCTCGTCAGCAATATATAGGGAATAACCAGGTCCTCAGGGTACATAGCAAGGCACATAATATACAAACTAAAGTGCAGTAAATAAAATATCTCAGGATGACTAAACCAAACTGACGTGACGCTTTGAGGACAACGTTCGCAAGCACAGAGATCTCCAAACTAAAAGACATTCGGGTCTGGCGTACATATAATCGTAGATGTGGTACTGGAGTCTCAACGATAACTAAAAGAGGTTGTAACTCAGGAAATATAGCTCCTCTCCGAATAAATATATATACATATATATAAAGTGTAAGTGCACATCATGGCCAGCATAAGTAGTAATTGTCCCCAACTCTCAAGAATCAATAAGTTGCATCCACAACTTTTCGTTCTGACCTCGATCTAGACGGCACATCCTATGACACGTCAAAAAATAAAATAAAATGATAACCACCAATCTTAACCTACAGGTATCAGGAAATCTAGTAATCAGGAAATCTAGCACATGTATAAGGAATCATATGTGTCAATCACGCGTCGTATCCTACAGGTCTCAATGGAAATAAAATCCATAGAATCATAAGAAGGCTCTACATATCAATACTAGATAACTTAACAATTGTATTCACCCGAACATAATTCAGAAGCACGTATTGATATAACCACAATGATCTAAGACAATAACATAAATACAAAAAATTAAAGAACACTGATATAACAGAACTGAACATTATCAAGGTGCACTTGCCTGATTCTGCAGTGTGAAGATAAAAAGTAGCTCTCGTGCCCACGCCTCCGGAATCCAATTCTCCTAAATAATTAATTAACTACTTTAAGTATTTAATCATGAAACTTATAATATGACTTATTTATCTAAACTAATATTACTAACCATAAATGACCATATCCAAATACCTCATGGAACTATTTAGATTCATACACAATAACACATATGTTCCATGAGACATTGGGACCTAGTTTTACGGTTTTCGACTTCCAAATTCCACGGTTAAGTCTTTACTTCGAGTATACACACAAAAATTATCTAAAATCATAAAAATAATAATTTAAAATTATTTTATACAGAATTATCTATGACTTTCCAGATTAAAATTCCAGAGAAATTATAAGGCTAGTTGACTTCTATGCCAGTTAATATACCCAAAACTTGTCCAGAACGTCGCCAACTTTCAATTTAAGTAAAAAATTACAAAATATTATTTTAAAACAAATTTAATACTGATTAGTCCACAGAAAAAAATTCATATTTGATCATCTACATAGATCCTAATTGATAGCTATTCTAGGTCAGCAGTTTATCCGAAAAGCTAGTATTTTGACCTATATTTTTTCGATCAGATCTAAGATGATAAAATTACAAAAATACTTAAATATCATATTTTATAGTACAAACCTACATTAGATTCGATTTTGAAAAATTCCAACAATAACATTGGTTTCCTTCACAATAGTGCTAAAAATAATGCTACTGTAACCCGATTTTTTTAATAATTCTATATATATGCAATCTTTAGAGATAAAATATAGGATAGAAGAGATCAAAATATAATTTCTAAGACATTAAACTCAGATTTCTTGCAGAATTATTAGCATGAGATTCGAGATGGAAAAAGATAAAAGAATTACTAAAATCCTTTGCTAGAAGGGTTGTGGGTTCTCCTCCTTGCCAAATGTCCTAACTTTCTTCCCTTGCCTTGCTTGTTAACCCCTTTTTGATAGGTTTGAAGGTGTTAAAAAGGGTTCTTGATTGATCTTGATGGCAAAGGTTGGATCTTTATATATTTTTTGGTGGAGATTTGAGAAAGGATGGTGATAGGAAGGATTTTGATGTGGAGGAAGAAGTTGTTGATGATGGGGATGATGATAGATGTGTTATGGATGGCAGGAGGTGGCCAAAACTTGGACAAGGAGGAAGAGGGTTGCTATTTTCAGATTTTTTTTTGAGGGGGGGGGGGTGCTATTCGACCTAGTGGGGAGAGAAAATATATTTTTAGGGTTAGGGTTTTGTATCATATGAATAGGTATATATATGGTGACATATTTGTGAGGGTTTTGGATTACATATAATGGCTTTATTGGTGTTTAATTGGTCCAAAAGGAAGGAAGATGCTCTTTGGGATAGGTTTGGGTTGCTTAGGGTTTAAGTTGTTGGATTTTTGGTTAGGTTATTTAATGCCAACTAGGTGTTTATATATATATGGGTTGCTTAGGGTTTAAGTTGTTGGATTTTTGGTTAGGTTATTTAATGCCAACTAGGTTATATATATATATATATATATATATATATATATATATATATATATATATATATATATATATATATATATGGCTTTATTGGTGTTTAATTGGTCCAAAAGGAAGGAAGATGCTCTTTGGGATAGGTTTGGGTTGCTTAGGGTTTAAGTTGTTGGATTTTTGGTTAGGTTATTTAATGCCAACTAGGTGTTTATATATATATGGGTTGCTTAGGGTTTAAGTTGTTGGATTTTTGGTTAGGTTATTTAATGCCAACTAGGTTATATATATATATATATATGTATATATATATATATATATATATATATATATATATATATATATATATATATATATATATATATATATATATATATAGATGCTCTACATGCCTATTAGGGATTTGTGTTTGTTAGGAAATGTGGTTAGTCAATAGGTTAGGGTAAATAATATGTAATTCTATATATGGAGACCACTATATACATATACACACACTCCAATCTCAATATATAAATCATCCATATATATACATGAATATACAATAGATACAATACATGCCTAAGTAGGATTGGATTTGACTTTGGGTCAAATATAAACTAATGCCAACTAGGATTACACCTATGATACTTTCTATAAATAAAAGCTTTCCAAAATTAGAAACATATTAATTTTAATAAAATATATATACACAAAATAATATCAACATGAAGGTAGTTGAGAGTACTACATGCCTACGTAGGTTTGGATTTGGTTCAGATCAAGTTTAGGTAGGTTTGGTACAACCGGATCTCCTAAAAGTCAAAAAGGCTTACATAATTAATTAATTAATCAAAATATGACTTGGGCCACAACTTGAATTGTTAACATTCAAGGGACTAAAATACGACTATGTCATCCCGACCAAGGCTAGTATATTAGTCATGACACCCGATCTACACTAGGCATACCATACTTTCTAGTCAACATGCACATCCAAACTCAATCATGACTATGGCCCTTTTATATAAAAATATAATTAAAAATAATAAAAATAATTAAAAACCCAAAAAATATATTTAACTCAATTAATTTTTTTTGAGGGATTTTGCAACACAAGCTCTTGAAATTGGCACTAACATCATATTAGAATCCTTCTTCAATCATTTCCTTCGAAATTCTCGGAGACTCCTTCAGAAATTGACGCGAAAGCACACTCATCAAAACCAAGCAGCAAAAACATCAAAAAAACACAAGAAAACTAACAGCAGACCGGCCCCATCAAAGGGACTCTTATATAGTGCTCACTCGCCACGACACAGTCTACTGCATCTATGACTTATTCCAACAGAAGCAGATCCATTTGTTGGAAAGGTTCTCATATCATTCGTCCAAATCATTTTTATTGATGCCAAAGATTTTTATATACGAAACTCGTTGCTAAGTCAGACTAGTCATCTATGTTCCCGACCATGTCTGACTTTCCACAAGCCTTTTTGTCACGACCCCACTCACGCTTTTCGAAATACGAGTACGTAGCGAAGTCCTGCCTATGCCACATCATCGATGATAGTACACTGTCTAAATCTTAATATTAATATCAAAACCAAACAAATAATATTTTATCTTAATTTATCTATTGTCTCATTCACAATAACTATTTTATTTACAAATCCAATAATACATCCAAATGACATTCGAGAACAAACCCGATAAATATTTAAATTCAAATACTATCTAATCTATTTAGAATCTAAGGTTGACCTTCATATGTATCTATATTCGAAGGGTCCTAAGTACAAAAATGTCAAGTCACCTACAATGTATCCAGTTAAAAAAGAAGAAAAGTACAACCCTATTAATGTAACTCAGCACAAAATAACACTAGATAAACAGAGATGCAATATACACTACAAGAATAAGGGCTTTTCTTGACGGGGATTTCCCGTCAAGAAATGGGTATCTTGACGGTTACAGATCCGTCAACTAGGCCGGAGTCAAGAAAAGAATCCCCCTTTTTCTTGACGATCGCTGGCATGACTTTTCTTGACAGTTTTTTGCCGTCATATTAAGTAATTTTCTTGACTGTTTTTAGCCGTCAAGATAATAGTTCTAGAAACCGTCAACGTAGGCAAAAACTTTTCTTGACTCCGGCCTAGATGACGGCTATTAGCCGTCAAGAAAAGTCCTCTTGCAGCAGGATTGAGTTAATTGTTGACGTTTTATAACCGTCAAGAGAAGCTAAATTTTATATAGCAAAAATTCTATTTATAATTATATAATATGAATCGACCACACATAATATCAATAATCTAGAAGATAAACATACATCAAATAACTACAAAATCCAATTTTTATATTAATAAACTGTATATTGTTCATACATCACAAACTTCTAATACATCTAACACGTCCAACTATAAACATCTAACACTTGTCCAACCATAAACATATCCAACCAAAGTAGGTAGTTTCCATACATCTTAAACATCCAAAACTGAAAATTATACAAATAAAACCAAGATATGTAGCAAACCCGACCGGTGCACATCCCTCCCATATTTACAGCATATTTATTTTCCATGTAGTTCCTGAGAGAAAAAGAGAACAAGAGCACAAGTTACCAATTTATGTTAATGAGCTTATTGACCAATAAGTAAACAAGAGAACAATATTGTCCTTACAAATCTATTATGGATGTAAACATGAACTTAATAAATGCACCAAATACAGACATATATGCATACTCATCTACGTGAACTAGATCAGTTTGAAAGTTTTATCTTTTTTATATGTAGATACTTAACATACAAGTCCATACAGACATATATGCATACTCATCTACGGGAACTAGATCAGTTTGGAAGTTTTATCTTTTTCATATGTAGACACTTAACATACAAGTCCATATCAAACTATCCACTGAATGGAGTAACCAGTTGGGGGTTTATGAAATCAGTACAATGCATTAAAGGGAGGGCTTGGCTTGGGCTCTATCATGAGGGAAAGTTAAACCTAGGATTCAAGTCAGGGCTTATTAACATACAAGCTGGAAGAGTTGCTGACGCAAAAGAAATGATGTAGTCACCTGATGTTGTAACATACACTATAATGATGAAAGGCCTTATTAAAGAAGGGTTGTTGGATAAATTTGATGAGTCATTTTTTTTCAGTGAAGAAAGATGGTTACTATTCAGATTCTGTTATGCTTAATGCTATTGTTAAGGGCTTGTTGGAGAATGGTGAAGTAAACAGAGCTATGGGGTTTCTTACATAAATGGACAAAACTAAATTTAGCCTTGAGGCATCCATAGTGGATCTACTCTCAAAGGATGGACATTGTCATCATTATATGAAAATGCTTGCTAATTTTTCTCAACATTATGCAGTATATAATATAGTCAGTGTAGTGTAAGATTAGAGCGTCAGCCATGTGTAGTACAATAGTATATCAATGTATGCAGTAAAAATTCTAGCTAAACTTTTTCCAATAGTGTATCAATGTATACAGTCAAGTGTAATGAAAGAAAGACATTAAGCATCAATACAGTAAAGATGTATTCTATTTGATGCATAAAGAGAGGGGCAAACAAGGAAAATAAGACAAGGATTTAATTTTTTTTAATTTCATTTTGGGCCTTAATTCAGTATTCTGCAGGATGAAAAAAACTTCAAACACATCTGCCAAATACACAAGGATTATTATGCTAAATATATTGTCTTAGAAACATCACATACCTTTGGATACATTTTTGATAAAATCCCATGACAAGGATGTCTGCTTCTTTTGGACAGGTCCTGCACAGTCAACACCCAAAAATTTTTTTTTCAACAAGTGAAACGAAACAAGCAAAGACATATATCTTACTCAAACTGCTATCCTGACAGATCAGAGAGAATGATCACTTTTATTGCATAGCGCTATAAAGTTCCATCAACAGTACTATAATACTTTTTTAAAAAGATAAACCAACTTAAAAAAATCATCAAACCAATTTAAAAAAATAAATATAAACTTTAATAAGTCAAACCAATTTGTTAAGTTACGATGTGTTAAAACAGAAATGCTGATATCTAACTACAATATTACAAGGCATAATGAATATTCTTGTATCAAAAATTACTTCAGATAATCAATTTATATGCAAACTTTGTCTAACACACTATCTGAAAATACTATGATAATTGAACTTCCGATTTCTCCATTGTCTTTTAATCTTCAGTTTTCCGAAAATGTGGGAAAAGGTGATTGATGATGATACAGTTCTCGACTTTTAACGCACATAACAATTAAGATTTGTATGGATTTTCTTTAATGGTTTATGAAGAGATGACTTACCATCAAGAGCCTGACCATCAACAGCAATAAAATCCACTTTTCCAGGCGAGAAATGGTAGTTTCTTGCTCCAAATTCTTGTTCATAACTTTCACCTGTAATAGAAAAAAATTCTCTGTTAAGAAAAATAATCTTCTTACAAAAACTAACAGTTTACAACTTTCACTACGAGGTAACCTAAACAATATTACCAAGTATATAATTAACAGTGTATCCAAATACCTATTAACTTATGCAAACACATTACTGTAGTTAGATGTCTCATTCATAGATATAGATACCAAGAAAAATTGATAGCCCAAGAGTCGAAAGAGGCAAAGAGAGGAGAACAATTAACTGGGAATATCAGTATTAGACTCGGATGCAACTGCCTCAACACGCCGAGCAAACCGTCTTTAGTGGTTGGTCGAACCTTTTCTTTGCCTTCAACTTCTCAGTATGAAATTCATGACTTTTCTTGGTATTGAATTTACAAGTTAATGAAGAACAGATGGCAACTCTAGAGGGGGGTGAATAGAGTTTATAACGATAATAACCAATTAAAAATTAAACTCTTTCACAAGCTGAAAGTAATCAGAGTAAATGCGGAAATAAATAAGGAGCAAGAAAGCATACGCAAACACAGCCGATTTTTAACCTGGTTTCCCTCGTGGAGGACTAGTCCAGGCCTGAGAACTCTAGCTTCGGATTAAATCCACTATTTGTGAAATAGTAGTTACATCCCGTGCCTTTTCTTCAGAAGAGCACGTCAACTTCTTACAAAGATCGCAGTGGCGATGCTTAGAATTTTCCAAGCGACTTCTTGGACTCTTACACAAACTCCTAACTGAAAAATGCTGAGCACTTGAGGCTTAGGGAGCTTGTGGCTAGTAGATGAAGAAGGGTATGGCTTGTATTGAGCTTTAGAGAGAAGAGAAAAGAAGATTGGATGATTTGAAATGAGAGAAATCATGGCATATTTATAGGATACCAGGTAGGTAGAATTCGGCCAGAATTCTGGTTGGATTATTCAAAAATTTGGCTGTTAGACAACTTGCAACCAGCCAACCCTAAAAATTAGGGTGCTGATTTTTAGGGGACAGAGTTCGGCCCGAACTCTGTGTGGAGGCAGAGTTCGGTCCGAACTCTGTCTCCAGAGCACATAATGGGTCATCGGTCCAATGGGCTTATTTGGATGTGTGTGGAGCTTTTGGATTTTGGGTAGGGTATATGTTAAGTCTCAGATGCTCAGCACAACTCAGCTTACATAAGTCTAGACTCAATAAAGTTTATAAAATACAGACTCAGAAATGACTTGCATTGCAAAACTGGGCTGTCGTCTGACTTGTGCTGGATGTAGTCTTCATGTGTCGTATTGAGTCATCATAAGTATTATTTAGTCAATTCTATCAATATTTGGTTGACTGTGACTTTGTGTCAACAATCTCCCCCATATTGATAATTGACAAAATAATAATTGTATATTCAATATTCATACCTGGACACATTTAAGGACAAAAAGCATAGCTCTTCCGTAATCAGTGCCGAGCTTAAAAAATAGCTCCCCCGTAAATATTGCTTTGAATCCTGTTGGCCTGATAAGAACATTCTCCCAAAAGCACAGATACAGAGACAAAAAGAATATAGAATATACCAAAATATCTCCCCCTTTTGGCATTTAGCAATTAACCAAAATCAATTAAGAACTGGCAAGCACACCAAAAGATAATAGAAGAAACTGCATAGGAATTGATAAAACTACTAAATGTCTCAAGAGTCACAACTCATAATAAGTCTAATACAATCAAAGCGCATAAAAGCAACTATATCAACTAAAATCTAAAAAGCATAAATCATAAGCTAAGATCCTTAGTAGCAGCAACAAGTAGAAGTCCATATCCATCATCGAGCTTGTGAAGGCCCAGCGTCGTCTGATGGATCGGTGAAGGAACGACGAGGGTCTACGAAGGCTGCATCCGGATCCAAGTAGCGAATAACCCAAGGGTCATCGATACGATATCCCTCACGACCAGGGTCCCGCTCCGTAGGAATATGCATGGAAGGATGGCGAGACATGGAGTACTGAATATCGTGCAGCGAGTTGCTGATGGCACTCATCTGCAGGGTGGTCCGATAATCCAGCTGAGTCCAACGATCATCCTCTAAGGTGAAGCGATCGCGGAGCAAAGTCTGAAGAGACTCGAGAGTGGCAGGAGGAGGAGAAGGATCCTGTCCAAGAGGAGGTGCATCGGGCTCATCGTCAGAGTGCTCAGACACGACGGGTGAGCCAACGGCTGCCTGAAGCCTCCGTGCCTTAGAGAGGAAGGCAGGGGCAGGTAAGAACTGGCACTCATCAAGTGGTATGCGAAATGCACGAAATACCATAGGAAGATACAAAGCATAAACCAAGGATCTTGGTTTCTTCCTACAATTAATCATCCAGTCCATCATGGTACATGGAAGATTAAATGGTACATGAAAGTGAAGGTGATATAAGGCCGAGATTTCAAAGTAGGTGACTTCATCGGTGGATCCCGCTTTGGGTTAAATAGTGTTAAAAATAATCCGATGAAGTTCATAAAAATAGGGATTGAGATACTTGGCCAAAAGCTTACGAAGACGTGTGTTAGGGGTACACAAGTCGTCCTTGAAGCTTTCAAATGAAGACCCATCGGGAAATTGAAACGATCGAGCTTCAACAAGCTTTTCCCATGAGTTTGGCTCTTGGAGTTCAAGGTATTCGGCCAAAATAAAATCATCAAAAGAGATGTCAATTCCCGCAACCCATGAGAAAATATGTGTATCATCATGAGTTAGGTTGTAGTAAAATATTTGAATAGCACTACGATAAATAACCGAGTTGGTGGTGATAAGTTCGTCAAGGCAAAGGTCATGAAAAAGTGAGTCATATTGAAAGAAAATAGTAAAATCGATAGGGTGACCCGCAAACGCCGAACGTGTCCAAAAATTACTAAACCAATCATTAGATGCGTCGAGTGATACAAATATTCGGTCATCAAATGTGTTTGGGTCAAGTGGATGAGGTGGGTTGAACAACGGATGGATAGGTGGTTGTTGTTCAACGGGCGGTGCAACGGGCGGTTCAACGCGAGGAGGAGCATTCGAAGAGGACGCTCCCTCGGTTCTAAGTCTCTTCCCGCGATTGAACAAACGTGGAGCCATGAAACAATAAAGATAATAGAGGAAATTGAAATAAGAAAAGTGTTGAGATATACCTCAAAGTGATGATGAACAATGAAGGAGAATGGTGAAAGAGGCCTTCTCCTTGAGTTTGGAGAAGAGATGAGCTCTAGAAAGGAAGAACTAGGGTTAGGGTTTTGAGAAAAAGTGTTTGGAGAAGTGGAAAAGGTGGCAATGGAGGAGAGGAGAGAGGAGAGCCCGAATATATGTGAAGGGTTCCAATTGGTCGGAACAAATATGGGCCATTGGATCTATTTATGATCAGCGGCTGAGACTGTTCCCGGTTCTGGAAGAGCCAGGCCGAATTTGGCCCGAACTCTGGTTAGGGAAGAGTTCGGCCCGAATTCTGAATTCTGTTGATAGAACAGGAATCAGGCTGAGAAGAAGAAAAAAATGGTTAAGTGTGAGAGACCAAAGGAAAAGGAAAGTGAGGACATATACAAGAAAGACTTAAGTGGAGAATGACAGAAAGTTAACTTTGAAGCAAAGTAAAGTTTTAAAAATTTGTATTTTAGCATGTGATAAATTAAAAATGAACCCTATAATAAATAAGGAATATGTCATAATTCAATATTTTGAAGCTGCCATGGGTTAGCTGCAGGGGCCGGATCCCAGTTAGCGGTAGTCCTGAGGACTAGTGCACCGTGTCGCTTAGGCTTTTATGCCTTGTTGTCAGAAGGACCTTTCGGCTTGTACCCATAGCAATTTCATCATAAAAGAATCAAGACATACTCGATATTTACGCAGGTTTATTTTAATTAATAACAGCTTCATCCAAAATTCCAAGTTCACGACAGAGAAAATTGAAGCGCTCTTCGGATAATGGTTGTGTGAAGAAATATGCTAGCTGATGATCAGTGTCAATAAATTCTAAGTTAATAGTGCCATTTTGCTGATGATCACGCAAAAAGTGGTGACGAATTTCAATATGCTTCGTGCGTGAGTGACAAATGGGATTCTTAGTGAGATTTATAGCACTAGTGTTGTCACAAAAGATTGGAATGTGCATAAAAGATAAGTTGTAGTCTTCAAGGGTTTGATTCATCCACAGAATTTGTGCACAACAACGCCCAGCTGCGATGTATTTAGCTTCTGTTGTGGATAGTGCGACAGAATTCTGCTTCTTGCTAAACCAAGAGACTAAAGCCTTTTCTAATAAATGATACGTACCGCTCGTACTTTTATGGTAGACCTTACATCCGACGAAATCAGCATCAGAGTAACCAAAGAGGTCAAATAATGTTGACTTGGGATACCATAGGCCCACTGTAACCGTACCCTTAAGGTATCGAAAGATACGCTTAACAGCAGTCATGTGTGATTCCTTAGGATTTGCTTGATATCTAGCACACAGGCAAATGCTAAACATAATATCAGGGCGACTAGCAGTTAAATAGAGTAGACTGCCTATCATACCTCGATACTTACGTTGGTCTACGGGTTTGCCGCTTTCATCTGGTTCTAGTTTAGTTGTAGTAGCCATTGGAGTGCTGATTGGTTTAACGTTGTCAAGCTCGAATTTCTTCAGCATGTCCTTTGTATACTTCGACTGACCGATGAAAGTTCCATTTGATATTTGTTTGACTTACAGTCCAAGAAAGTAATTGAGCTCCCCCATCATGCTCATCTCAACCTCGATCTGCATACACTTGGCAAAATCTTGACAGAGGGTTTCATCAGTAGAACCAAATATAATATCATCTACATATATTTGCACTAAGAAAATAGTGTCTTTGAAAGATTTTACAAAAAGTATGGTGTCAATTTTCCCTTTTAAAAAACCTTTCTCAAGCAAGAAATTGCTTAGCCGTTCATACCAAGCTCTAGGGGCTTGTTTGAGGCCATATAGCGCTTTCTTCAGCTTGAAAACATGGTCGGAAAATTTGTGATTTTCAAAGCCAGGAGGTTGTTTCACATAAACTTCCTCCTTAATAAATCCATTCAAGAAAGCACTTTTAACATCCATTTGAAATAATTTGAACTTTTAAAAATTTGCAAATGCACAAAGCATCCGAATGGATTCCAATCTAGCAACAGGAGCATACGTCTCATCGTAGTCGATACCTTCCTCTTGGTTGTATCCTTGGGCTACTAGACGAACTTTGTTGCGTGTGACTGAACCATCTTCATTTACTTTGTTTCTAAAAACCCATTTAGTACCAATGATCGAGTGATTGGCCGGTCTAGGAACGAGTTGCCATACTTGGCTCCTCTCGAATTGGTTGATTTCCTCTTGCATAGCAGAAATCCAAAATTCATCATTAAAAGCTTCTAAAATGTTTTTCGGCTCAATTTGTGAAATAAAGGCAGTGCTAGCAGTAGAGTCTCTTAATGATGATCTAGTAGTTACTCCACGTAAAACCTCACCTATTACCAAATTTTCTGGATGTGACGGCTTGGAAGAGAATTTATTTGGCAAGCCCTCCAGAGAATTGGTTTCGGTTGTGGTATTCATTGGAGTAGAACTTGATGGCTCAACATCATCATTAAGAGTAGCTGCTGTACTGTTATCTTCATCAAAAGTCATATTTGTAGACTCTTCCATAATTAATGAGCGTTTGTTAAATACTCTATATCCCTTGCTCTTGGCAGCATAGCCAAGGAAAATACCATCGTCAGCTTTGGCATCAAATTTGCCTAAGTTGTCTTTGGTGTTAAGGATAAAATATCTACAACCAAAAACTCTAAAATAAGAAACATTTGGGGTTCTCCCAAACCAAAGCTCATAGGGTGTTTTCTTCGTAATAGGACGAATAAGCACCCTATTTAAAATATGGCATGCTGTACTGACAGCTTCAGCCCAAAAGTATTTCGGAAGTGAAAACTTGTTCAACATGACTCTAGCCATATCGCCAAGAGTCCTATTCTTCCGCTCCACAACACCATTTTGTTGAGGAGTACTTGGACAAGAAAACTCATGATCAAAACTATTAGAATCACAAAACTTTTCTAAATCAGTATTTTCGAATTCGCCTCCATGATCACTTCGGATTCGAGTAATCATGTTGCCTTTTTCGTTTTAAACTTTATTAACAAAAATCTTGAAAACCGAAACAACATCGCTTTTATTTGTAAGAAAGAAAACCCATGTAAATCTAGAAAAATCATCAACAATGACAAAAGCGTAGAGTTTTCCACCAAGACTGGCTACTCTCCTAGGGCCAAATAAATCCATATGAAGTAATTGCAAGGGTCTGGTAGTGCTTACAGAGTTTATGGAATAAAAAGAGGACTTGGTTGCTTTATTCAATTCACATTCGGCATATACCGTGTCCTTTTTGAATGTGATGTCGGACAAGCCTCTAACTAGCTTCTTAGTCGATAGCCTGGATATAGTATCCATGTTGGCATGACCAAGACGCTGGTGCCACAGTAATCTTTCATCCTTATGAGCATATAGGCATCTACCTGCATTGTTAGTATCTCTAGACAGATAAAAAATATAAATATTATCCTCTCTTACACCTTCAAAAGCAATGTCCCCTGTTGACCTATCATAAATAAAGCATTTATTTTGTCCAAAGTTAATGTCATATCCATGGTCAGCAAGATGACTAATGCTGAGCAGGTTATGCTTTAACTCGGTCACTAGGCAGACATCCTTTATTACGGGAGAGGGAGGATGACCAATAATACCATTACCTATAATATACCCTTTTAGGTTGTTACCGAAGGATACATATCCTTCTTTCTTTATCGATAGTGATGCAAAAAGATTTGCATCTCCCGTCATATACCGCGAGCATCCACTATCGAGAATCCACTTACTCTTAGTTGAGGAGGGAAGGTCCACCTACATCAAGAGTAGATGTGACCTTTGGTACCCAAGTTCTTGAGGGTCCTGAAAAGTTAGTTTTCGGAAACCTTGCATATATCTTTCTATCTACTAATCTTCTAATTCTACATTGTGGTAAAATGTGTCCATGTAATCCACAATAAGTACATATAGCATTCCTATTTATGTTAGGAGCATGCATATAATGTCTATGAGTAGAGTGATGTGGAGTAGCATAATGATATGTAGAGTTAGCATGGTGATGATGTCGATATGTAGAGTGATGTGGAGCAGTATGGTGATAATGTCTATATGGAATAGCATAGTGATGATGTCTATATGGAATAGCATGGTGATGATGTCTATATATAGAGTGATGGTGATTTTGTGCAACATAGTGATGATTGTATCTATGTGTAGCATGATTATTCTGTGACAAATGAGAATTATTTCTACGTGCATATGGTTTGTGTGCTTTATGAAAGTGTGTGTATATGTAAGCATGATTATGAGCTGTAGGTGGATGACGTGGTTGACTAGTATGAGTAGTGTCATGCTTTGTGTGTGTCTTATGTGATTGGGTTTGAGGTTGAGCAACCTGTTTTCCCAATTTAGTCTCTAATTTCTTAGAGACAGCCTGCAGTTCAGTAACCTTAGCATTCAAACCATATATCTTAGTGATAGAAATCTTGTGTCTACTCTTTTCTTCAGCAAGCTCCGTGTTGAGTGTTGTGATTTCTTGTGTTTGTTGTTCAATACGTGCTTCGGCATCATGTAGGCTTATTTTAAGCTTAGATACCTCATTTGTGACATCATTGGGTGAAGTGTCTCTAATGTTATCAAGCAGTAAAGAAAGTCTTTGAATTTCGACTTCATGACTTTTGATCTTTTCTTTGGCATGTTTATATTTACCAATGACCTTTTTGTGATCATCAAGTAAATCGGTGAAAGCATCGCCAAGTTCATCAAAAGTGAAATCATCAAGAGTTTCGTTTGATACCTTGTCGGACGTTGCCATTAGGCACACGTTTGCAACGTCTTGAGGAGAGTCTTTTTCTTCTTCGGAGTCACTAGCTTCGCTTTCATGCCAAATGCTTGTGTTGGCATATTTCTTTGAGGAAGCCTTCTTGTATGGTTAGCGGTTGTTCTTCTTTAAGAATGGACAGTCTTTTCGGACGTGTCCCATCTTTTTACAACCGTAGCATATTAGCTCTTCTTCGTCATCTTCTTGTGGTTCCTTCTTTCTTCGATTGAAGCGAAGAAATTTCTTGAAGTTGCGGACAAGGAGAGCTTGATCATCACCTTCCGAGTTGTCGTCATCCGTCTCTTCGGAGTCAGTCCTTCGTCGGTGAGCTTTGAGGGCAATCTCCTTAGCCTTAGGAGCAGGCTCTTCGAAGTCCTTGAGGTCAAGCTCATGAGTCATCAGCTTTCCCATCAAGGTCTCCATAGACATAGTTGTGAGATCATTTTCTTCTATGATGGCTGTCACCTTAGGGTTCCAAATCTTTGGTAGCCCCCTAAGTAGCTTGCGAATCTTCTCGTGATTTGAATATTGTTTGTCGAGCGAAGATAGGGGATTGATGATGTCGAGGAATCTTGTGAACATTTGCGTGATCGTCTCATTTAGCTTCATCTTGAAAGCCTCATATTCTTGAGTGAGACGGCTTATCTTCGATTCCTTGACTTGGGTGGTTCCTTCATGCGTCACTTCTAGAAGTCTCCATACTTCGTGAGAGGTGGTACATGTTGAGACCCTGTTGAACTCATTCCTGTCTATAGCACAGAATGAAGCATTAATAGCTCTCGCGTCGAGACTTGCCTGTTTCTTCTCCTCGTCAGAATATTTGTCATGTGGTTTCTTAACAAGATCACCATTGACAACTATCCTGGCAGGCATTTTGTAACCATCGGTGACGATGGTCCACAGGTCGAAGTCTAGCGACTTGAGATAAAAGCTCATCCTTGTTTTCTAATAGATGTAGTTAGTTCCATCAAATAGGGGAGGCCTATGAGTGGACTGTCCTTCACCGTGATTGGAAATCAAGGATTGTGTGGTTGCCATGGATCAGCTCTAGGATGTTAGTCCTTGTTGAGAGAATCGTGCTCTGATACCAATTGAAGAACATATGGCAACTCTAGAGGGGGGTGAATAGAGTTTATAACGATAATAACCAATTAAAAATTAAACTCTTTCACAAGCTGAAAGTAATCAGAGTAAATGCGGAAATAAATAAGGAACAAGAAAGCATACGCAAACACAGCCAATTTTTAACCTGGTTTCCCTCGTGGAGGACTAGTCTAGGCCTGAGAACTCTAGCTCAGGATTAAATCCACAATTTGTGAAATAGTAGTTACACCCCGTGCCTTTTCTTCAGAAGAGCACGTCAACTTCTTACAAAGATCGCAGTGGCGATGCTTAGAATTTTCCAAGCGACTTCTTGAACTCTTGCACAAACTCCTAACCGAAAAATGCTGAGCACTTGAGGCTTAGGGAGCTTGTGGCTAGTAGATGAAGAAGGGTATGGCTTGTATTGAGCTTTAGAGAGAAGAGAAGAGAAGAGAAGATTGGATGATTTGAAATGAGAGAAATTATGGCCTATTTATAGGATACCAGGTAGGCAGAATTCGGCCAGAATTCTGGTTGGATCATTCAAAAATTTGGCCGTTGGACAACTTGCAACCAGCCAACCCTAAAAATTAGGGTGCTAATTTTTAGGGGACAGAGTTTGGCCCGAACTCTGTGTGGAGGCAGAGTTCGGCCCAAACTCTGTCTTCAGAGCACAGAATGGGTCATTGGTCCAATGGGCTTATTTGGATGTGTGTGGAGCTTTTGGATTTTGGGTAGGGTATAGGTTAAGTCTCAGATGCTCAGCATAACTCAGCTTACATAAGTCTAGACTCAATAAAGTTTATAAAATACAGACTCAGAAATGACTTGTATTGCAAAACTGGGCTGTCGTCTGACTTGTGCTGGATGTAGTCTTCATGTGTCGTATTGAATTATCACAAGTATTATTTAGTCAATTCTATCAATATTTGGTTGACTGTGACTTTGTGTCAACAGTTAAGAATGTATCAATCTGATACATCCTTAACTTGAGATTGTGAATGTGACTTATATTTTATCCTCGTGTCCGTGTTGTGTCGGACTACATGTATATATGATTATGAATTCACAAGGGGACAGCTTATATCATTGTTACATCTCGACTGAAACATGTACGAGAGACCATAGCCATCACTGCCAATATAATCCAAGATCATAGCATGATTATAGTAGATACCAATAGGATCTCGAAAAGTTGGAGCCATCACTTACATGGTAACAGTTAAAAATATAATGTAATCTCGACTTTCTTAATTAAACGACCAGAAAGAAAAACTTAAAAATACAATGTAATCTTGAATTTCTTAATTAAACAACCAGAAAGCAAAACTGAAATGCATTTTTTACGCACTTGATCCCCAAATGCAGTGATTCAGTTCGCTTTGTTTTCAAGGTATCTCACCATACAGAAGATGGCTAGAACATTTGAGCTTTATTTTCAAGATATATGAGAGGAATCAGATTTACATCAACATTAGCTTTCCGTAGTCCCTGGATTTAAAAAATACATATTGTACATGTCCTGTTTACTGGATTTACAAAAAAAATCTCTAACTACATCTCCAATTTTGTAGTTGTTATGTTGAACGTTACAGCCATATCACCATCACCGCTCCTCTATTTACACGAGTTTTAACCTTGAATAGGATAAAGCCAACAAGCAGAATACAAGATTATTAATACGTATCCGTGTTCTGTCGCGTCGAACAAATATCGGATATGACACTCTAAAATGCACCAAAATAACCATCGTGTCCGTATTATCGTGCCCCATACTGTTCATGTTCGTGCCCGTGTAACATAGTAGTGAGTTGTCAGTTACCTTCGACATATCCGTCGTAGTTGACATTGATGGTCCGGTCCAGGAGTGGCGAGTTGAATGCCCTGATATTAAACGTCTAAACCTCGCAATCCTGTGCACATGCAACATATGTAAAATTCTTACAACTAGAAAAATTAATTTTGGGAAAACAAGAAGGAAATACGAGTTGCCTTCTTCGAGACGAGACGAGACAGAATCTCGGCCTTGGTAGAGGGGGCGTCGCCGAGGTCCCCCATATGGGTCTCACTGCCCTCGGTGTCCATCATGACGGCCACGACGAAGCCCTTCTCGTCATTGAGGCGGCACACGGCGCAGATGACCCTGCGGTGCCACTCTTGGGTGCCGTGGCACATGTTGACGCGGGCGACGTTCATCCCGCCGACGACAAGGGCCTCGAGCTGCTCCTGGGCGCACGTGGCGGGCTCGATGGTGCAGATCAGCTTGGTGCGGCGCGTGCTGCGAAAGTCGTTCTCCTTCAGCTCCGTCTCCGGCTGCAGAACGAGTCCACCGACGCGTCCGAGGAGCACGACGCATTCAGGGACAGGTTCGAGTACAGCATCCACACCTGCCGACGCAACGTCGGACCCTTATTCGGGTCCCCCTTCTTCTTCACCTCCTCTGGGGGCTTCGTCGAGGGCTTCCTAGCTTCGCTGGCCCCATGATGACCACCCCGATGCTCCTTTCTGATGGATGTAGGGTTAAGATTTGGGGACAAGATTAGATGGATTTGGGGATTAGGTTTTTGGGTCTATAGGAGAAAAGAAAGGAGGAGGAAGAGGAAGAATAGGAGAATGGAGATGTAGAGGAGGAAGAGGAGAAGGGAGATGTAGATTCGAGGTCTCCTTCTCCATCGGCTGGTGGATGAGAGAGATGAAGAAATAGAAAGGAGAGGAAAGAATTGGAAAATAAATGACGCAGAATGGAATGACTAACGTCAATATAGATTTACATTTCAAAAAAATTACCAAAATAGCAGCTGAAAAAATCGTGCCAATTTTTTTAGGCATATTTTAGTTGACGGTTATTACCGAACCGTCACTGAATAAAAGGATGTTTCTTGACGGATCCTCTAAAACCGTCAACTATTATGCTGTAAGATTACTAAATTAATATAAAATAAGGCGTTTCTTGACGTAAGGCTAAATCCGTCAAGATAACCTATTTTCTTGATGGTTTTTCACGACCATCAACTTATAAACCGTTAAGAATCGTCATTTTTCTTGTAGTGATGACAATAATGAAAAAAATATATATCAACTGAAAACAATAATATGAACAAGAAGACCACTGGCAAAAATATGTATAAACAAGATAACTGGACAATGCACATCAACAAGTAAGACTAACAATAATGTGTGTGAAATACTGTTCGACATGTGAACGACTAGGATAATACGACACATGTATATATGGTTATCCATAATAAAAAGGTACGGCTAACCCATACGTAAGGTATATGACTTAGCTATCTATAATAACAATAATTGGGCTTTGTTCACACACCTATTGAGCATTTCTCCTTCCAACTCACTAAACAATAACAATAATAACAATCATGGTACAACAAGTCCTATCGTGTCGCATCGTGTCTCAATTGGATACTAAATAAAAACACAATGAGAAATAGCATTATAATGTACTAAGAACATAAATCAATAGTTTTAAGTTAAGTTGCAGTTGATATGACTTGATAATATTGGCACATAATAGGTTCAGATAGCAAAACTATGCAAGATGACCTAAGATGATGGGACATGCCTTTCTATTGAGTCAAGAACAGTCCAGTTAGCCTAGGTTCCTTATAAAGAAGTTAGAATTTGCAAGAATAGGAACGCACGATTAGTCATGGTCAAGATTTTCTAGTTAAAAAAAAACAAATTTGATTTAGGAAAATATAATTAATTAGAAAAGTATATAGGTATCTATAAACAATTTAGAAATTATTATTGTATATATATAAACTTATTAGAAATATTTTATATATGATAGCTCAAGTATTTATTGTATGGCCAATTCCAAAAAGAGATTATGTATATGCTCAAAATATTAGTCCACAACAAAACACGAATATAAATAAATGGTCCAGCAATACATTTATAATATATAAGCCCAATATAATATTTTATAATAAATAATTTTTATCATATATAAGCCTAATATAATATTTTATTATAAAATAATTTAGGATATTATTTAATATATACATCAATAAGAACAATATTCATATAAACAATTTTAATGGTTTTAAAATAATAATACCGATATATAATAGTATTATAAATATACATACACATACATACTAATACCTTAATACTAACATATATACTTGTATTTATAAAAGCGGTACAAAACGTTGTACTTATTAAATCTTACTCTCTCCCTTTCTCTTCTTTCTCGGTTTGGAAAATAATTTAATGGAAGAGAGAGAGGGAGAGAGAGAAAGAGAGAGGTTCAGAGAGGGAGAATTAGAGAGAGGGAGAGAGAAGGGAGGCGCTCACCTGAGGGCTTCCATGGCGACGTCGGGTCTCGCGGAGGGGTGGCTCGTCGGCGTGTGGTGCTCGGCACCAAGGTCGACAAGGGAGGCGGTCACCGCTCGAAGGCGCAGGCGACAGATTGATGGAGGACAACGGCGAGGGGATGGTGCAGCGCCGGTGAGTCACCGTGCGGTGGTCGTACGCGAGACTCGAATATGGTCGACATAGGTCTGAGGTGGATCGGAGACCCAGGATCGGTGGCAGAGAGGGCCATACCTGGCTCCAACAGCTCGGCCATACGAGGTCTACTCTAGCGGCTCGCCACGAGAGATGGAGGTCGCGGAGATGATCGATCTGACCAGGAATGACAGATCTGATGGCAGAGTTGTGGTGGTGTCAGTCGTTGCGGAAATGCCACAAAGGCGGAGGAAATTTGAGACGGTGAGCGCTAGTGATGGCTCAGCCGAAGACGAGGGTGTCAGCAAATTGACGGTAGTGGCTCGAAGAGGTGGGGAACGTGGGTTATAGGAAGTGGTGGTTGAGGCCGAGATGAGGTTGTACGGCATAGCTGTGGCCGCGGTATCGAACAGGGGTCGACTGGAGATGCTGGTGGTGGAGACACTAGGGAAGGAGACAATGCACGAAATAGAGTCACCAACGGCTCTAATAGTTACAGTTAGGGTTACGGTGTGTCGTGTCTTGTGTGATACAGAAAATTGTGGGTCAAGATCGTGTCCGGGTTCGTCGGACACGAAGAGGAACATGTAATTATAATAAAAATAGTGGAAAGGAAAATATTGACACGGACATGGTGCACAGTACAATTGGTCTTGGTGGATGGCACTTGGCTATGGTGGTTGAGAATTTGTGGAGAAAAGCAAAGGGGAGGATCCCTTTAAATAGAGATAGGAATTTCCATGATATGTAAGATATAAATCTTTCCAAAGATTTAAATCAAATAATTCAGATTGATCAAATCTAATCAATTATTGACCACAATATGAATCTGGAATAGATTTATAAATTCAATTAATTAATAATAATAAATAAAATACTTCTAAAAATATACTTTTATAAATACAAATTTAATTTAAAACAAGTTGGTAAATATCTTTGCCGTTTCAAAATACTTATAGTTTTCTTTTATATAATTTCAAACAAAAAATATATTTTCTATCAAAGAATATTTAAAATAAATAAAATAATTAAAATTCTAAAAATTTGGGAACATGGGTTACAAATCTATCCACCTTAGAAAACTTTTTCCTCGAAATTTTAATTGACATGACTAGGCATAATCAAGAGACAAAATTCTAATTGGTACGAATAAGCACAACAAAGAATATAATCAAGAAAATGATATAATTAATGATTAAATTAGTCAGGCATAATCATGGGTAGAATCGAAACTTTATGGGTCTGCTTGGATAGAGAGGGAAAAAAAGTAGAGTTAAGTAGGATTAAATGAGGGGGAGTTAAGTAAGGGGGAGTAGAGTCAATACATAGAACCTTGTTTGGATTGGAGGGAGAGCTATGTGAGGGGTATTTAATAACTCTTGCTTGGATTTGAGGTTTTGAGTAAGAAGAGAATTAACAAAAGTATGATTGTTACCAAAATAACCTTATTACATATGTCATAAAATTAAATTTGATTAAAATTTTAATTATAACTTGTCAAAATATCTTCACAAATTAGGAAGGTACGGAGCAACATGTTGAAAACAAAAAAAGGAAGAAAAATCATAATATTTTATAGAACAAATGAGGGGTATTTATGACTTTTAAATAAAACCCCGCAATCCTCCTCCTTAACCCTCCGATTTGGGGGGTTAAAAAAATGGACAAAAGAGGGTAAAATAAACCCTCACTTAACCCTCTATAACTCACTCTCCTAAAACCCTACCCTCAAACCAAGCATGGTTTTATTTTTTCCTCACTTAGCTCCCCCTCATTTAACTCTCTTAACCCTCAATCCAAGCGGGCCCTAAGAAAATATATGATTTGGCATGATCAAAATATAGTCAAAAGGGTCTAGTCATAATCAAAATCTAGGCATGGTTAAGGATTGAATCGAAATAGCTAGGATTAGCGAACTAAGAAAAGTTATTATGTACGATTAACTATTTAACCAAAGTCATTTAGACCCGACTATAGAATCAAAATCTAGGTACGATTATGAATCTAGTGAAATTGAAAAATAGATTTAAATGATTACTAGGAAACCAAACGATGGTTCGAGAATAGAAAGATAAGAAATAAAGAAGAGTGCAGGAATTTGTGAACCTTATGTCAAAAGAATATTGTCTCTATAGTATCTGAAGATCGTATGTATATCTGAAATCATTTTATCGAGAATCCATGTTGCGCCAGTGTACATCTGGCTGCAGTAAACTCTTGGTTTTATGACTCAAATAATAATAGATATCGAATAATCTAGCATCTTTATCTAATATTTGTTGACCCAAACTGGATCGCAGTCAACCTAATCTTGATAATTAATAAATCGATATTTGACATGATCCAACAAGACACATAAATCGTCATCAAAGCTACAAATCAGACGACTAACTCATATCAAGTCAGATAATCATCATCGACGACTGCTCGACGAATACTGCTGGAACTTGTCATCGGAAATCTGTATTTTTATATTTTATTTGAGTCTAGGATTTTGTACATTGAGTCACACTGTGTACCTCAGCCATAGACTAGAAGCCCAACAAACAAAAAGCCAAACTGCCAAAGCCCAATAGCCCATTGAGCATTCTGTCTCCTATGAGACAGAGTTTGGGCCGAACTCTGCCCCTACACAGAGTTCGGGCTGAACTCTGTCTCCTAATTTCCAGGAGCTAATTTTTAGGAATTGCTCATTGGAAGTTGTCCAACAGGCAATTTTTTTGAATTTTGGGACAGAGTTCTGGCCGAGCTCTGCCTCCCAGGACTAGTATATATTGGCACCCTTTTCACCCATTTTATCTCATCCAATCTTCTCATCTCTTCTCTCTTATAGCCTATACATCCTAAAGAGCCATACTCTTCTCATCTACTAGCCATAAAACTTTCCAAGCCTACAAGGTGCTCGGTGCGAGTCAATTAGAAGTTTTGTGCAGGAGTCTTCAAGAAGTTACTTGGACAATTCCAAGTTTTGCCTAAGCGATCGTTCGAGAAGTTGGCGTGCTCTTCTGTGTAAAGGCACGTGGTTGTAAAGCTATTTCACAAATAGTGGATTTCAATCCTGAGCTAGAGTTCTCAGGCCTAGACTAGTCCTCCACGAGGGAAACCAGGTTAAAAATTGCTGTGTCTGCGTATGCTTTCTGATCTTTATTTAACTTTTGCAATTATACTCTGATTATTTATTTACTAGTTGGGATTGAATAAGAGTTGTTTTTTAATTGATCATTATTCTCACAAATACTCTATTTACCCCCCCTCTAGAGTTGCCTACACGTACTTCAATTGGTATCAGAGCCTTGTTCTCTTGATACAGGATTTACATCCTAGAGTTGATCCATGGAAACCACACAACCCATCTCTATCAACTATGGTGAGGGTTAATCCACAAATAGGCCACCCCTATTTGATGGGACCAACTATACATATTGAAAGACTAGAATTAGTTTTTATCTTAAGTCTCTAGATTTTGACCTGTGGACTATAGTCACTGATGGCTACAAGAAACCTCCCAGAATAACTGTCGAGGGAAGTCTCGTTGAGAAACCCCATGACAAGTATACTGATCATGAGAAGAAACAGGCAAGTCTCGACGCTAGGGCTATTAATGCTTTTTTCTGTGCCATAGACAGGACTGAATTCAACAGGGTCTCCATATGCACCACCTCGCGTGAAGTATGGAAGCTTTTAGAGGTGATTCATGAAGGGACCACGCAAGTCAAAGAGTCAAAAGTCAGCCGTCTGACATAGGACTACGAGGCTTTCAAGATGAAGCCTAATGAGACGATCACTCAAATGTTCACAAGATTCCTCGACATCTTCAACCCGTTATCTTCTCTTGGCAAAGATTACTCCATGAGAAGATACGCAAAGTGCTACGAGGATTGCCGAAGTCTTGGAACCCCAAATTCACGACGATCATCGAAGGCAATGATCTCACAGTAATGTCACTAGAAATATTGATGGGCAAGTTGATGACGCATGAGCTCGATCTAAAAGACTTCAAAGAAATAGCTACAAAAGAGAAGTAGATTGCATTGAGAGCTCATTGCCGAAGAACCAGCTCAGAAGATACTGATGACGACGACTCCGAAGGTGACGATCAAGCTCTCTTATTTCAAAACTTCAAAAAGTTTCTAAGCTTCAACAAAAAGAAGAGAGGACAAAGAGACGATGAGGAAGAACCCACCTGCTTCGGATGCAAAAAGATGGGACATATCAAGAAATATTTTCCCTTAGCAAAGAAGGGAAGCAGATATGAGAAGCCGTACAAGAAGCCAACTACAAGGAAGTATGCCAACACTAGTATCTGGCATGAAAGCGAGGCTAGTGATTCAAACGAGGAAGAAAACTCTCCACAAAACACGGCTAACGTCTGTCTAATGGCGACTTCTAAAAAGGTAAAAGATTCTTTTGATGATTTCTCTTTTGATGAACTTGGTGATGCTTTTGGTGATCTACTTGATGATCACAAAAAGGTAATCAATAAATATAAACATGCAAAGTAGAAGATCAAGGACTACAAAACCGAGATCCATAGACTTTCATGTTTACTAGAAGATGTTAGAAATACTACACCCACGAAAAATACTGAAGAGGTATCCAAGCTTAAATTAAACTTACACGATGCCGAATCAATTATTGAGAAACAAACACTTAAGATCACGGCTTTAAACAAAGAACTTGCTGAAGAGAAAAATAAGTTCAAAATTGCTACAGGTAGAATACACGGTCTTACTGTTAAATGTGATAAGTTGGATGCTCTCTAAGAAATTAGAGATTAAACTGGGCAAGCAGATTATTCAATCGCAAGTTCAGTCTCATAGTCACAACACGTACAAACATGTGCCAACCCAACACAAAAAGGTACATCACCACAAGAACACTCATCCACATGCTAAACAAAATCATGCTTTCATGTACACCTATTCATATGCAGTACGTAAGACACATACACGTAATCATTATCATCATCATGTTGCTGCACACAGTCACTATAATCATTACAGTTACCTTGCTGCTGCACACAGTCACCATACTCACTCTACTGCTGCACGTAGCTATCATCACCCTACTTATAGACACCACTATCAATATGCTCCTAGTATAAAAATGTATGCTAGATGTACATATTGTAACCTACATGGACACATTTCTCCATAATGTAGGATTATGAGATTAGTTGATAGAAATATATATGCATGGGTACCGAAGTCTAACCTCTCAGGACCCAAAAGAATTTGGATACCAAATGTCACATCTACTCGTAGTGTAGGTAGACCTTCCCTCCTCAACTAGAAGAAAGTGGATTCTTGATAGTGGGTGCTCGCGATATATGACTGGAAATGCAAATCTATTCGTAACACTATCGATAAAAAGGAAGGATATGTTTCCTTTAGCAATAACCTTAAAGGCTACATCATAGGTAATGGTACAATTGGTTATCCTCCCTCTTCCATCATTAAAGAGGTTTGTTTAGTGACCGAGTTAAAGCATAACTTGCTCAGCATTAGTCATCTTGCTGATAACGATTATGATATTAACTTCGGGAAAACTAAATGCTTTATCTATGATCGATCAACTGGAGACATTGCTTTTGAGAGGATAAGGAAAGATAACTTTTATATTTTCTATCTATCTAGTGATACTAACAGTACAGGAAGATGCCTTTACGCTCACAAAGACGAAAAACTCCTATGGCATCAGCGTCTTGGTCATGCCAACATGGATACTATATCCAGACTGTCTACTAAGAAGCTAGTCAGAGGACTTCCAGATATCATATTCAAGAAAGACACGGAATGTGCCGAATGTGAAAATAATAAGGCTACCAAATCTTTATTTAAATCCATAAATACTGTAAGTACTACCCGACCTTTGCAATTACTTCATATGGACTTATTTGGTCATAGTAGAGTAGCCAGTCTTGGCAAAAAACTCTACGCTTTTGTTATTGTAGATGATTTTTTAAGATTTATATAGGTTTTCTTTCTTACAAACACAAGTGATACAATTTCTGTTTTCAAAGTATTTTCTAAAAAGGTCCAAAGCGAAGAAGGCTACATGATTACTCGTATCCGAAGTGATCATGGTGGCGAATTCAAAACTTCTTATTTTGAAAATTTTTATGATTCAAATGGTTTTAGTCATGAATTTTCGTGTCCAAGAACTCCTCAACAAAATGGTATTGTGGAGCGGAAGAATAGAACTCTTGGCGATATGGCTAGAGTTATGCTAAATCAATTCTCTTTTCCGAAATTTTTTTGGGCAGAAGTTGTCAGCATAGCGTGCCATGTTTTGAATAGGGTGTTGATTCAACCTATTTTGGAGAAGACACCCTATCAGCTTTAGTTTGGTAGGATTCCTAATGTTTCTTATTTGAGAGTGTTCGGTTGTCGCTGTTTTATCCTGAATACCAAAGACAACTTAGGCAAATTTGATGCCAAAGCTGACGAAGGTATTCTTCTTGGCTATGCGGCCAAGAGTAAGGGATATTGAGTGTTCAACCAATTCTCCATGATTGTTGAAGAGTCTACTAATGTAACTTTTGATGAGAACAATAGTACAACTTTTATTCTCGACGACGATGATGAACCATCTACTTCGACATCTATAAATGCAACGTCTAAAACCAGCTCTCCGAAGGAATTACCAAAGAAGTTCCACTTCACTCCCTCTCATCCAAAGGACTTGGTAATAGGTGAAATATCAAAAGGGGTAACCATCCTTTGTAAGAGACACTATAGTTAGCACTGCATTTATTTCTCAAATAGAACCGAAAAATATTTTAGAAGATTTTAATGATGAATTTTGGATTTTTGCGATGGAAGAAGAACTGAACCAATTTGAGAGAAGCCAAGTTTGGGAACTTGTTCCTAAACCTACTGGCCACTCAATAATTGGCACTAAATGGATTTTTTGTAACAAAGTAAGTGAGGACGGATCAGTAACTCGCAACAAAGCTTGTCTCGTAGCCCAAGGATACAATCAAGAGGAGGGCATCGATTATGATGAGACGTATGCTCCTGTTGCCCGACTAGAATCTCTTCGGATTCTTTGTACATTTGCAAATTTTCAAAACTTTAAACTTTTCCAAATGGATGTGAAAAGTGCTTTTCTAAACGGCTTTATCAAGGAAGAGGTTTTTGTCAAACAACCACCTGGTTTTGAAAATCACAAATTTTTCGACCACGTTTTTAAACTTAGGAAAGCTCTCTATGGCCTCAAACAAGCTCCTCGAGCTTGGTATGATCGTCTGAGTACTTTCTTACTAGATAAAGGTTTTTCAAATGGGAAAGTGGATACTACACTGTTTATAAAATCTCTTCATGACACAATTCTATTAGTTCAAATATATGTTGATGACATTATTTTGGGTCTACTAATGAGGGTCTATGTAAGGAATTTGCCAAGTGTATGCAGAATGAGTTCGAGATGAGCATGATGGGGGAGCTCAACTACTTCCTTGGATTGCAAATCAAACAACTCCTACAAGGTGTCTTCATCAGTCAATCAAAATATGTCAAGGACATGCTGAAAAAATTTGAGCTTGACAGCATCAAACCAATCAGCATCCCTATGGCTACTACCACAATGCTGGAACCTGATGAAAGCGACAAATCGGTCGATCAACGTAAGTATCGAGGTATGATTGGTCGTTTATTATATTTAACTGCTAGTCGCCCCGACATTATGTTCAGTGTTTTCTTATGTGCTAGATACCAAGCCAATCCTAAGGAATCACACATGATCGCAGTTAAGCGTATCTTTAGATACTTTAAAGAAACTATTACGGTAGGCTTGTGGTATCCCAAAACTACTTCCTTTGATTTAATCGGATATTCCGATACTGATTTTGCGGGATGCAAAGTCGACCGTAAGAGTACCAGCGGCACGTATCATTTGCTAGGAAAGGCGCTAGTCTCATGGTTTAGCAAGAAGCAGAACTCTGTCGCATTATCTACAACAGAAGCTGAATATATTACAGCTGGTCATTGTTGTACACAGATTCTGTGGATGCGGCAAACCATTGAAGACTACAACTTATGTTTCAAGCATATACCTATTTTCTGTAATAACACTAATGCCATTAATCTGACTAAGAATCCAGTTTGTCACTTATGTACTAAACACATAGAAATTAGACATCACTTTTTGCGTGATCATCAACAACAAGGCACGATTAATTTAGAATTCATAAACACTAAACATCAGCTAGCAGACTTCTTTACCAAACCACTGGTCGAAGAGCGCTTTAACTTTCTTTGTCGTGAATTAGGAATTTTGGATGAAACGGTCATTAAATAAATTGGCCTGCGTAAACAACGATTATGACATATATCTTTATGGTGACTTTCTCTATGGGTACAAGCCGAAAGGGTCCTTCTGACAACAAGGCGTAAAAGTCTAAGCGACATAGTGTACTAGTCTTTGGACTACCGCTAGCTGAGATCCGGCCCCTACAGCTATCCTATGGCAGTTTCATCGTAATGGTCGTTGTCACAAATCCTTGTTTATTATATAATTAATTTCATTTATGACTTAGTTAATTCAAACTTTCAAAATTCTATTCATTTTCCACCAACACTTTGCCATTTTCAACCTTTCCTGTGTTCTGTGCCCATGGAGGCAGAGTTCGGGCCGAACTCTGTGTCCTTGGTCACAGAACCTTCAATACTTCTCAGCCACCCATTGATTTGATCCGACGGTCCAGATTTAACCCGCTTGGCTGCTCCTAAACACCTTAAACCCGAGAAACAACCCTCTCTCTTCACTTTGTTCTTCTTCTACCTTCCTCCAAACACAAATTTCTCAAACCCTAACCCTAGAAACTCCACTTTTATGGCTCACTTTCTTTCCAAACTCAAGATTTCAAGCTTTTGGGGAGATATCTTCCATCTTTTCTCATCTTTGTGAGGTATAATTTCATATTCCTCTCTATTTCTTTTTCAATTATTTCAAATTCTCCATGGCTCTAAGACTCTTTGGAAGAGGCAAGAGAACAAGGAGTGAAGGTGCTTCATCCTCTAATCCTCCTCCTCCTCTTGCTCCTCCAATACATCCACTCTTTAATTCACCACAACCTCATGACCCCAACACATTCAATGAACAAATTTTTGTATCATTGGAAGCTTCCAATGAATGGTTCAATGACTTTCGTTCATGGAGTGTGTATGCGGGTCATTCTATCAATTTCACAATATTTTCGGTTTATGACTCATTGTTCCACGATCTTTGTGACAATAATGATCAATTAAAAAATAATTTCACGGATATACTTTGAATCAAAAACTAACTCGAGATTAATATATAGATAATTGAATTAGAAATTATTTTAAAAAATAATTTCTTATGGCCAAAGGGGAAATAAATAAGCAATACAAATTTTATTATATGATGATGTTTAGAGAATGCAGAAAATAAAATTTTGAAGAAATTATCAAGATTAGGGCCTTAAATCCTAGAAAGTTCTAAGATATACAATTTTTAGATTACTAGGTAAATAGAAAAATATGATCAAGGAATACAGTTAGAAGAATTTAGCCTATATAACGTCCCATTAGTGGCCTAGCCTATTCCCTGGGTCAAAATCTAAAAAATTCTATCAATCCTATAAATTGTTCATCCTCGAAAATATTAAAAAAAATCCTCAATTTCAATCAATATTTCAATCCAAAGTTTTCAAATTTATGTCAAATATTGTCATAATCTTCAAAAATTTAATTCTTCAAAATTTAAATTCTTCAAAATATTTTAAATTCAAATCTATTCTTTCATAATCTCCTCAATATTTTAAATTCAATAAATCTCCAATTTCTTATCATAATTTTATTTATTAATCGTTAAATCGGAAATCATTTTTTTTTCAAAAATATCAACCTTATCTTAGCAAGAAATTCATATTCATCAATCAACATTGAAATTTAAACTTCAAGCATCAAAATTTTAACAACTTTAATATTCAACAATTAAGTAAAAGAACTAATTTACCAATTGAATAGTCTATCCACCTTTGTTCATACCATCTTGTCAAAACAAATAATATATCCTCATAGGTAAATTCCTCAAATTCACATAACTTTAACATTCGAGGTTTATTAATATCTTAACCACATAGCCAATGTAGCAATCTTAACTACCCAAACAGTCAAATTAAATAATAGCTTTCCTACAGTATACTTAATCGATCCTAGTCGCATGCTCGCAGTAGTACGACTAATATAGGTACTACTATGAGTTTGCAATCTTTTGCAAAAATAGACCTGCATGAGCTACCATAAAAACTTGTCACAACCCGCTCCCATTTTTCGGAATCTGAGTACGTAGCCAAGTCCAGCCTAGCCGCATCAATGGCGATAGTACGCTGTCTAGATCTCAATATTAATCTCAAAACCAAACAAATAATAATTTATTTTAATTTTATTTATTTTCTCATTCACAATAACTATTTTATTTACTAATCCAAGAATACATTAAAATGACATTCGGAAACAAATCCGATAAACATTTAAATTAAAATACTATCTAATCTCTCTAGAATCTAAGGTTGACTTTCATATGTCTCTATGTCTATTGGAAGGGTCCCAAGTACAAAAATAGTAAGTCACCTGCAATTTATCCAATTCAAAAAGAAGAAAAGTACAACCCTATTAATGTAACTCAGCACAAAATAACACTAGATAAACAGAGATACAATATAACAATAAATTAAACATATATATCAATTGAAAACAATAATACAAGAAGACCATTGGCAAAAATATGTATAAACAAGATAACTGGACAATGAATATGAACAAGTAAGACTAGCAAACAGTGTGTGTGAAATATCTTTCGACATGTGAACGACTGGGATAATACGACACATCATATATATGGTTATCCACAAGAAAAATGTACGACTAACCCATACGTATGGTATATGACTTAGCAATCTACAATAACAATAATTGGGGTTTGTTCACACACCTACTGAGCATTTGTCCTTCTAACTCACTAACAATAGCAATAATAACAATCATGGTACAACAAGTCCTATCATGTTACATCATATCCGAACTGGATACTAAATAAAAATACAGTAAGAAATAATATTATAATGTACTAAGAACATAAATCAATAGTGTACTTGCCTCAAGTTAAGTTGTAGTTGATGTGACTTGATTATATTGGCATATAATAGGTTCAGATAGCAAAACTATGCTAGATGACCTAAGATGATGGAGCATGCCATTCTACAGAGTCAAGAACAGTCCAGTTAGCCTAAGGTCCTTATAAAGAAGTCAGAATTCGCAAGAATAGGAATGCCTGTTTAGTCACGGTCAAGATTTTCTAGTTTTAAAAAATAGATTTGATTTAGGAAAAGATAATTATTAATCAGAAAAATATATAATCATTTATAAACTATTTAGAAGTTCTTATTGTATATATATAAATTTATTATAAATATTGTATATATTAAAGCCCAAATATTTGTTGTATGGTCAAATCCAAAAAGAGATTATGTACATGCTCAAAATATAAGTCCACAACAAAACTAGTATATAAATAAATGGTCCAGTAATATATTTAGAATATATAAGCATAATATAATATTTTATTAATAAATTAATTTTTAGGATATTATTTAATATATATTCATTAATAAGAACAATATTCATGTAAACAATATTAATGGTTTAAAAATAATAATACATATAGATAACAGTATTATAAATATATATATACACATACATACTAATACCATAATACTAACTTATATACTTGTATTCATACAAGAAGTAAAAAAATAATGTACTCGTTAAATCTCCTATCTCCATTTCTCTTCTTTCTCGATTTAGAAAATAAATTAATGGAGAAGAGAGAGAGAGAGAAAGAGAGAGAGAGAGAGAGAGAAAGGGTTCATGGAAGGAGAATTAGAGAGAGGGAGAGAGAAAGAAGGCGCTCACTTGAGGGCTTTTGTAGCGACGTTGGGTCTTGCGGAGGGGTGGCTCATTTGCGTGTATGCTCGGCACCAAGGTCGGGACAGGGGAGGCAGTCGCCATTCGAAGGTACGGGCGACAGATCCACGGAGAATAATGGCGAGGGGATGGTACGGTGCCGATGAGGTGGCGAGCTGTGGTCGGGTGCGAGACTCTAGGATGGCCGACACAAGTCTGGGGTGGCTCGGGGAGCCAGGATTGGTGGCAGACAAGGCCGTGCCCGGCCCCGGCAACTCGGCCAGACGAGGTCTACTCCAGCGGCTCATCGCAAGATATAGAGAAGGTCGTGGAGGTGATCGATCTGACCAGGAACGACGAATCTGGAGGCAGAGTTATGGTGGTGTCGGTCGGAGAGGGAACGCCACAAAGGTGGAGGAATTTGGAGACAATGAGCACAGGTTATCGCTCAACCGGAGACGAGGGTTTCAGCAAGTCGGCGATGGTGGGTCAAAGAGGCGGTGGACGGGGAACAGGGGTCAGAGGAAGTGGTGGTTGAGGCCAGAATTATAGGACCAATTTAGCACCTCTAGAGGGGGGTGAATAGAGTGCGTGCGTGCATCGAAATAATAATCACCACTTAAAAATATTTATGGCAGTAATTAAACAAATATGAAACAGACAGTATAAAAGTAAATGTGTAAAGTAAATAGGTTCAGAAGAGCAAACGCAAACACCGAGATTTATACTGGTTTCTCTCTGATTGGGCTAGTCCAATCGCGAAAACTCTTGCTCGCTATTAATCCACTATTTTCAATAGAGATTACACCGCGTGCTTTGCTCCGAAGAATACGCCAACTTTAACACCGTCGTATTTTTATCCAAAGCCCATGAACAAACTTCAAATACATTTTTGAAGGAAGCTTTTATACTCCAAGCTTGTATAACTCGAATACTCCTAATCAGAAACCACTGACACATAGAAGAATAGGAGTTGTCTTGGAAATAGGAAGATTAAAGCTCTTTATAGATAGAAAGGCTTTAGAATAGATAGAGAAGATGACGAATGAATTGAGTGATATGAAATGTGAAATTCTTCTCTATTTATAGGATTTTCTGGGACAAAGTTCGGGCAGAATTCGGTTGGATTAACATTCATAATTTTGAACGTTTGAGATCCAAAATACTAGGAATATGCAGCTGACCAGGAGTGATCCTAGGGGACCGAGTTTGGTTCGAGTTCAGGTAGAACTCTGGCCGAGTTCAATTAGGCTAATGCTAGGTCATTTTTGGTTCAGAAAGGTTTTTAGATGAGCAGGAGTATAGGATTTGGTTTGGGTCCAAAGGGTTTGTGAGAGTGGTCTACTAAATTGCCAGTGATCCCGACTCACAAATTATCTAGACTCAATAAGTAGAAAATACAGAATAAATTGGAAAAGCCAATAGCCCTTTGATGACGTCGTTAAGCAGACTTGAAGGCGTCATTTTTCCTTGATGACAGATGTCCAAAGATAAACAGATCTGAAAATTTGAATACCTTTTGGGGAATTTGTCCATGAAGTCCTATCGGGGGCGCTGCCCCCTCGACTCCCGTCCGCTGACCCGACAATGGAACCCCCGAGTGCGAGGTCGTGGATAAGTCGTCGGATGGTTCAGAGAAATCTTCTTGTGTGATGCCGTCTTTGGCCCATAAATAATTCTTCATCGCATATGTCCTAGTTTGATCATGCTTGATCATGCTTACTGTATGTCTACAAGTACATGTTAGACGAACAAAGCTGTATCATAGTATGATAATCAGTTAACATTTAGTGAGCAGTAGGACAATGCTAAGTTTAAGAAGCAATATGATAGTGATTATATGAATATTAGTGACATCATTATGTTAAACTTAATTGATTAGCCATATTCAAAAATATGATATAATCATTAGGCTAACAATCTCTCCCTTTTTGATTATGACAAAACGGTTAAGTTTAACACAGATACGATCGATGCATGTATCACTAATAAACACATATTACTAGATGATTGTGTGTTAAGTTAAACTTATTTCTTCTCCGTTGACATGATAAAAAATAAGCTCCTCCGTAATAAGATATTAAAATAAAATCAATCATAACAAAAGGAATGCAGAAATAATCATGAACAACGATCAGGGTTCAAACCAAAATCCAAAAAAAAAATATAGCTATAGTTTGAAAGAGACCAATAAAGATTTTAATAAAAAGTAGATACGAATATAATAAAAAATCAATCATTTGTCATAAATAATCCATGAGGCTTAGAAATTTGCAGAACTAGTATATACCAATAACATAAAAAATATAATAAGACTTTTAACAATGACCAAAAGAATATGATTCACACTTTGCCCATACAAAATAGTGAATCACTTCCATAAAGAATATAATTATTGAAAAGAAATCAAAATAGATATACTAGAATCTATGCAAAATCTATACCAAATTTCATGCATTTGAACTCAATTACCATAACATGATATATGCATATCCATTAGATAAACGTGAAGGTAATGGAGACAAAATACTTGGGAATGAGATATTCAGTCGACTTGAATGCTCTCCCGCAAAGTATGACGAGTCTAAATATAGATAATCATGAACTTTGAGATAAAACCTCAATAAGAAAAGCCAAAATGATTTAAACTCAAAAGAGTCATCAATAAAGATAATTAAATATATTTGGCGAGATAATTTTTTTTTATAGAAATCCATGTAAAATAAGAGAGACGAGATAATAAAGACAATCATATATTCTCTCATAAATCTACTATAAATCAACGTATCATGAACAAATCAACAATATATTTTATATAAAAGAATATATGTCCATGATGAACTAGGTATACCACATATTATGGGTATAAATGAATTAAAATAATTGATTTGCTTTTCCTTAAAATATGTGTATCTAGTTCAAAAAGTATTTATATGCATAAGATAGATAAAATCAATAATCACAAAATCTAAGAAATATTCGAGATATACATCTTTCACCCCTTTGATCAATCCATATAAAGTTCCAACATTAAAGCAAAATATCATCTTTTAGGCAAGTAAAATAAATATTCAATAATCAAAAGATGAACAAATAAAATATATATCTAATTAAGAAATATTCAAATAAGAAATAATTTCAAGACGGTAATTTTTTTGAAAAAATATCTTAATAATAACATTCGAGTAACTAACAGATTCAATATAACAGAGAAAAATCAAAATACTTTTGAAATACAAAATTTATTATGAAAAGCTGTCTTAATAAATGTTCGAATGCATCCGTTTAGTCCTCAGACTGACAGTTGATGATTCAAATTTTGTATCACGAAAATAGTTTTAACAAAAGAATCCATAAATCATAAATAGACCATTTTGAACAAAAAACAAAATAACTGTCCAAATAAATAGTATTCTTGATATATGGCATGTCAGGAGAATAATTGATTTAGAAGAATTAACTGCTCTTCCTTTACATGGCTACATCCCAAAATAACATTATTTATAGATTTAAAATCCAGAGAAATATTTTCTGAAGTAGAAAACTTATTTATTAAAATATTAGGCCTTCTTATCTAAGTTTATTTCTTCCTTTTTAAAACCAAAGCACAGTATCCATTTGTTAACCGCATGATTAAAAAAAATGTTTTGAGAGGGAGAAAATCAATTTGCATAGCTTCTATCCCGCAAATAATTACTGCTATAGGCAGTTATTAACTTGAATAAGAAGAGAATAATAAAAGCTTAATAAAACGAGTATCATGAATACGAAAACAATCATCTTAAACAAAAAAGATAATATCCATTAAATGAACACTTAAGATGAAACAATCAATAGATATTTTAATTTAGCTATATAAATCAAAATACGATGAATAATCATATAAGTCAAAAGATGACATAAATTAATCTATGCAATAGTATCTCACAATAGACACGATATATCAACATATGCTACCTTTTGTTAAATTATAAAAATATAATATTTTCCACAAAATGAAAGTTCAAATCTAAAGACGAAATCCATATCTCTTTGCATAAAATTGAGATCAATCCAGGATTATAGATCAATTTAGGAAATACAAAATATGATGACGATATAAGCGTATCCACTGGAATCGAAAGATCTCAAACAACAACAAAAATTCAAAACATTAATAGCTATAAGCATAAGATGTATCAATTACATGTATCCTTATATATGCTACAAAATTATTGGGTAACAATAAAATATAAAACATTTATAACTCAAAATGTAGGACTTTGATTCGTTGATGTATTCTGGAACCTAGGGAACTGGGTTCAGTGCCCTGGATCTAGAATTAGACAATAGTTGCAAGTAAACCTTAATAAATCTTAAGTCTATAAAGTATTGATCACTTTGGGTTAGCTGTAAGGGTCGGTTCCCAGGTAGCGGTAGTCCAAAAACTAGTACACCGTGTCGCTTTCGGCTATTTATACCTGTATGACAGAAGAATCCTTTCAGCTTGTACCTAAAATGATCTCTACTTTTAAGAACTTAGATTTAAAAGAATATATGCAGTATCATCAAACATCATCGAAATCCAAAATTCCTATCTATAAGAGAAGTAAATACCTAAAGAATGAACAAAGAATGATCATCAAGATTAAGATACTAAAAATTGTTTTTCAAAACCTTTTGTAGTGCACAATAAAAAAGTGTGCACTAATAAGTTTGGTAGTAACAAGAATAAATATCCATATCTAGTCAAATCATAATTGAATAGATAAATCAACAAAGTATCAAATGAGAGCTAGTAGCAAGCTATTAATTAATAAATTATTTAGCATGTTACCAAAGTGGTTCTAGTGACCACACTTATGTTAGTACAATTTCTTAAAAAATAACCTTTATAACTTTGCAATCACCAACATGTTCCATGGTTCTATTTGATACGAGAAGCTTCACCTACATCAAGAGGCGAAGACTTTGGTATCCAAAACTTGGGTCCATATTTGTTAGTTTTTGTAACTCATTTGCGTAAGTTTATATCAACAAGCTTTCTAATCTGACAACGATTAGAAATGTGTACATTTATACCGCAATAATGACAGAAAGTATTAACATTATTACTATGTGTAGCAGTATGAGAACGTATAGTGGTGTGATATGATGTGCGTGGATACTTGTAATAGAAGGCATGGTTACGTGAAGTCTTAACTTTGCTTGCTTTCTTTGTAAAGGATCTATCGTGTGTGACTTTATAATGTATCACGCGTCTTGTGTTAGACTGAGTCATAGGTTGTACTACTTGCTTTTCTAGTCTAATCTCTAACTTTTTAGAGTTAACACAGATCTTATCATATTTAGTAGAAAGAGCATCAATTCTACACGAAATAATAGAATACCTATTCTTTTCTGTTTCTAATTCCTCCTTAAGTTTGGCATTTTCTTGAGTGCTTTTCTCAATACAATCAAGTGCCTCATGCAATCTAAACTCAAGTGTGAAAATCTCAGTAGAATTATCAGAAGTAGAAGTATTTCTAGCATCATTCAATAAGCAAGCAAGTTTTTCATTCTCATACTTATAGGATAAAATATCCTTTCTTGCTTGCTTATACGTATCTATAACTTTCTTGTGTTCTTTAAGAAGATCACTAAAAGCATCAGAAAGTTCATCATAAAAAATTCACTCTCTTTATGAAAAGTATTACTTTGTACCTCGTTAGATAAAGTCATTACGCATATATTTATAGCTAGACGAGGTCTCTCTTCTTCTTCGGAATCGTTTGCTTCACTTTCATGCTATATATTCGTGATATCGTACTTGGCAAATATCCACTACCAAAATACAACCATTTGGCGACGGACATATAGCGACAGATTCTGTCCGTCGCTGTTAGCGACCGACTACCGGCAAAGTTTCGACTGATTGCGTCAAAAAGCCGATAATTTTTTTATTTTATTTTAAGGGCGAGTAAAGGTCGCCAAACCATCGTTAAGTCGACGGAGATATAGCGACGTATGAAGAATCCATCGCTATGCTGTCGCTTAGTTGGCAAAAGTTAGCGGAGAATATTGAAAAAATTTGCCATAAATTTAACGACCATATAGCGACGGATATTCCGTCGGCCAGCTAGGGTGATATAGCGACCACATAGCGACAGAATATATCTGTCGCCAGTCCGTCGCTAAATATTCAGCCCTAACTTAAATTTAGCCGACCGGGGGGGGGGGGGTGGGGAACTTTTCATTCCCCCCCCCAAATTTTTTTCTCTCTCTCTCCGGCCGCAGTCTCTCTCTCTCCAGGTAATCTTCCCTCTCTCTTTCTCTCTCACTCTCGGTTGTCGAGACGGCGGGGGGCGACGGGGGCCGTTGGTGGTGGGGGTGGGGGTCGCGATGGTGGAAGTGGAGGTTGCTGGGGGCGAAGGGGTTTGGGTCGTGGCTGCGGGGAGAGGCGGGGGCCAATGGTGGTGGGGATCACGGTGGTGGCGGTGGGGTCGCTGGAGGGGTTTCAGGTCGGGGCGGCGGAGGGAGGCGGTGGCCGACGGTGGTGGGGGTGGGGGTCACTGGGGAGGTTTGGGTCTGGGTGGGGGCCGGTGGTGGTGGGGGTGGGGGTCGTAGTGGTGGGGGTCGCTTGGGGGGGTTTCGAGTAGGGGCGGTGAGTAGCGGCGGGGGCCAGTGGTGGTAGGGTTGGGGTCGCGGTGGTGGAGATGGGGATCGCGGTGGTGGGGGTCACTGGAAGGGGGTTCGAATACCTTTCGGGGGTATATCCAGTTTTCAAAAACTGGATATCTTTGGACAGCTAACGTCAAGGAAGAAGCCAACATCTATCAAAGAAATAAGCCATGCCATGCTATCATCTTTTCATGACTCTGAAGAAGCCTGCACCTGCTACAGTATATCTGGAGTCTGTAATGAGTCTTAGACATAATTGTAAACACAAGAAATGGATGACAAAATCAAAAGCTAGGGTAAAAATTAGTCCAGGATCATTTTCGGATAAAAATCGGCATCCCGACGGTATACCGATCTATACCGACGGTATACCAATTTTTGTTTACAGAAAGGTTCTGTCTAAAAAATTGGTATACCGACGGAATACCGATCTATACCGACGGTATACCTATTCAGTAATGTTGAAAATCCAACGGTCGAATTTTGAACATTTAATGATCCCAACGGCTATATTTCTAGACTTTGCAATTCCAGACCGGTATTTCGACGGTATACCGATTCGTACCGATGGTATACCGATCGCTGACTGAAAAGTTGTCTTTGAGCTCTTTTCAATGCTTTGGTTATAAATAGCCTTGAACCCCTTCATTCAAGGTTGATGCTTTGAGTCTAAAAATTTCTAAACCACCAAAGCTTATCCATAAACAACTCTAGAAAGTTTTTATTTGCCATCCACAAATTGTGTTACAGTTATTGAGTTGAAAAGTGAGATCTTCATTTTATTGTATAAGGAGATCAAAACCTATTATGAAATGTTGAAGTTGGAGAGTCTTCGGGTCCAAACTCTCGGTTGAAGTTGGAGAGTATTCGTATCTAAACTGTCGGTTGAAGTTGGAGAGTCTTCGTATCCAAATTCTTAGTTGATGTCGAAGTGGCCTTCGGACTAAAGCTCGCGTGCAAGAAGTTGGCGAGTTATTCGGATCCAAACTCGTGTGTAACTATTTACTCAAATAGTGGATTAAAGCCGGAGACAGTTCCGGGACTGGAGTACCCCTTGGGAGGATACCAGGATATATCGTGTGTCGGTATTGTTATTGCTTCTTCTCTTGCACTTATATTTTTAAATTGCCCATTAGCTTGTGCTAAGTGCTTGATTAGTTAGCTTGACCCAATTCACCCCCCTAAGGTTCCTACAATTGGTATCAGAGCAAAGAATCTATTGTTAGGCTTAACATCCTTAGAGTAGATCCTTGTTATCTTTCTATGGCATCATATTCCTTCTACTCCTCCTCCGATAAAGAGGGTTTTACTTCTATTAGCATAGACAGTCATGTTTCTTTTAAATGTAAGAAATGCACTAAGTGGAAAGCCATGGCTAAATAATCCTTAATGATTATTGACAACCTTTATTCTACAAATGAAGAACTTTCTGAAAATGTTATTCATTTAGAAGAAACAAATGAGTTTTTGAGAAATAAAAACAATGATTTATTATCTAGACTTGATTATCAAAACTCATCTTGTGTTTCTTTAAGGAGTTTGAATGAGGCATTCATTTTAAAAATTAAATCTATTTCCTTATCAAGAGAAGATCTCAAGACTCAATCACATGAGTTATCTTATTTGCATGATTCTTCTATTAATGATTTAAAGAAACAAAATGATGCTTTTATCTCTAGAATTGCTTTATTTGAAAAAGAGAATGCTATTTTAAATGCTAACTCTAGATATATTCATCATTCTAGTATGTCACATGTTCATAACCATGCTCATTCTGATGCATGTGCACACACTAGCAATAGTTGCTTTTATTGCTCTCGCATTGGACACATGAGCTTTACATGCCCTATTCGTAGGACCTTTTGCTACCAATGCTAGAGTAAGTGCGATATGGGTCCCTAAAGCTAATAAATATGGATCTAAGTTTATTTGTATACCAAAGTCTTCATCTAATATTGTAGGTGAAGCTTCTTGTATCGGGACATAGCACCGAGGAGCGTGTTGGTGGTTGCAAAGCTCAAAGGTTATCTTCCAAGCAATTGCACCAACACAAGTGTGGCCACTAGGGCCACTTTGGTAATATGCTAAACGAATCTCTTTAAATAGTTTATATTCGTAGAATCTAGCATGTTTTCTTTGGCAACTTGCTACTAGTTCTCATTGATATATTTTAGTTGCTTATTATCTAAATCAATGAGAGATATGATACTAGCATGCTTAGCTATTTTTTCGTTATTTCTATTATCTAGCATGACTAGTTACATAACTTAAATTATTAGTTCACACTATGTAGTTTATCAATCATTTTCTATTAGTGTGACACATTTATATATGCATGCTCATTATTATTAATCTTTATTTATAAAGCATGCATATCACTTTAGTCCATAGGAGCTTGGTTTTGATTTGAGCTAATATGATTTTAACTCTCCGGTTTTAAAGTTTTTGAAATGGTTACTTCTTGCCGGTTCGTATTTAATATGTCATATTTATCTTAATCGGTATTTGTGAATATAGGTGTTTAGCACAAGCGTCTTATCACTTGACAAGTATATACTTATACTTCCACTTTAACCTTGTGCTCACATATATATTAATTATTGATTATCATATTTTATTTTGATTAAACCTCTTATGAATCAATTATGTCTTTGCCTAATAAAGCTTATTTATGTGTTTTAAATTTGTGATTGTTTTTCAAACATTCATTAAGGATACATAACTATATTTATTATATTTTTATTTACATGTAGATCATGTATTTCTTATGTTGATATATATTTTTGTATAGATATCTTTATGTGGACATATGAGTTAAGCTAAAGTTTTATATTGACTTGAAAAGTATTTAATTATACTTGTTACCTTCAAACTTGTGCTTATCTCATACTTTAGCTATTGATTTCTTTGACCAAATTTGTGCTTCTTGAATCAATTAGCTTCTTTCTTAAAGTCTTCTTTTGATGATATCTTCTTGACTTTTTGGTTGGCATTATGGATACATGTTCTTAATTGATTTTTGATCCTTTCATGTATGTCTATTCGTGATATATATAGTTTCATATATATAAATGATTCCTAACTTTTGATATTTATTTGTTTTATACCTTTAAGTTAGGATGTTGAGAAAAAATATTTATCAATGTCTTGCTTTTGACTAATTATGGATGTTCTATTAAGGATCACATAGTTTTATGTTTTACCTTGCATGTTAAATTTACCTCCTTAACTAGTGCACATTTTCTAGTTTGTATCTTTATAATTTACTATGGTGCACTATAAAAGCTCTTTGAAAAATGTACCTCTTGATATTTTAGCATTTAGCTTTCTTGATCTTAATGATCTTTCCTTGCTCATTCCTTTGATTTATGCTTCTTTAGAATTATTGTTGCCTAATGATATTTTTATAGCAGATAAGGACTCTTGTAATTTATACATCATATTTTTTATGTCTTAGCTACTGTGGTTTGAGCTTTTGTGTTGAGATTTTCCCATTTCTAGAGAATACACTTATTTTATAATGGCTATAATATTTTGCATTCTCTAGATCGATCTATCATTTTATTATCTTGGGTTAATCTCAGTACTTGGCAAAGAGATTTATTTTATTATGTTTTCATGAATATCTCTTTTGCCTATACTTGATAAGAGATTAATTCATTTATTTGTCATCTTATGCTCTTATTCTTGCTTAGTAAAGAGTCTATAAATTATTTTGTTCATTCAAAATGTATTGCTCTCTTTTTGAACTCTATGCTTGAGCAAGTATCTTTAGTGTTAGTGACTTAAGATTAAATGAGCACATTTATCTTGTTAATGGTCTACCTCATTAATCTTAATTAGTTATGTAGCTTGCTTATTTATGATATATTGTTAAGCTATATAATTTGGTTCACTTTCACTCATCTAGATATTGTTTTTCTTTTCAATCTATATATGATATGCTAGTTTACATAAACAAGATATGTGACTCTTCTAAATGTCATTTGTATCGTATTTTAGATACATATGTTTGTTCTTTAAAACTAGTTTTACAAATTCTTGATTAGATCTTGTTTCTCTTGGAGGTTTGTGATTCCTTTCTTTAAGTCTCCTTCCTTATTAGTCATTAGCAAGTATCTCTTAAATTTCTCTCACTTTTGAGTCATGATTTCATCGTATTACCATTTACATCTCTTTTTAATTATATTTGCAATCAAATGAGAATGACTCTTTTCCATATTTTTTTATTGATTTATGAGATTTTATCATAAATATGGATTTGTGATTTTCTTTATGAGATTTGTTGGATCATGTTTATTTTTATTGATAAAAGATTCTAATGGTTGAGTAGTCCTATATTATCTTATTATGTGATTATCAAACTAATTTATTACTCCAGTTTGACTACTCATAGATTGTCACATATGGGCCTTTGCTATTTGAACTTTGTGGATTATTATTTACCATTAGCAATATTTGGATTTTACCCGTTGATGGGTACATATATGGTGAAACATACCTAGTCCATGTAAAGTAATAAATTGGTTGATTCTTTCTTAATTAGATAATCATGGACATGATATTTGAGTTTTATTTTTATTTTATTTTTGAGCTATATTTTGTCTATCATTATGATTGTTCTTAATTGACTTTAGTCTTTTTCATGATTATGTTTTCTCAAAGGATAACATACATTGATCTATCATTTTTAAATATGAGATCCTATTATATAGATTAATGTATGCCATCTTTTGATTATACGTGCTTAATTAGAATATTTTTCTAATTTTTCATCTTTAGCGACTATTAATTGGATATCTCTTCTTGACTAAAGATGATATTATTCGTCTTTTGACGATATTGTAGCCTTATATGCATTGAGCGAAGGAAAGAAATCTATAGTTGATTTACCCCCAAATCTTTTAGTTATATATTTTATGCTATAAGTGCTTTGGAACTAGACGCATATTTTGAGGGGGAACAAATTAATTGATTCAATTCGATTATACCCTGTAATATGTCATATACCTAGTTCATCATGGACCCATACTTTCTTCTATTTCATATCCTATTGATTGAGGTCATGATATTTTTATTTGTGAAGGATTATTTGAGTGTATGCAAGTATCTTTATTATTTATCTCTCTTTTATATGGATTAAATAAGTCATCTTGTTAATATTAACTTTCATATCTTATCTTGATGACAATTGTGCTTTCATTGATTTGGCTTTCCTTATATGCTTAATTGATTTGGCTTTTCTTATTGAGGACTTATCCAAAACTTTATGAGTTTTATCTATATTGGCAATACCTTGAGGGGGAGCATTCAAGTCACCTGAATTTCTCCATCCCAAGTATTTTTCTCCTTTACCTTAATGTTTATCTAAAAGGGTATTCATATAGCTTGTTGAGGTAATTGAGTTCAAATGCATGAACTTGTGTAAGCATATATATTTTGCAAATAATGAGATTATTCTATATCAATTGCTATATTTTTACATTGATCATTCTTCTATTTTGTTCCACTATTTATTTGTGGACAATTGTGACGGTTAATGGCTTCGGTGATCAATGTTTCAAGTTTACATCTTTTCAATTGGTATCAAGTTTATATATTTTAATATCTCATTTGGTATCTTTCTTCTTTGATATCTATTATTTACAATTATCTAATCCTCATGGTTTTTGACTGAAATCCTTTATTTTATAATTCTCTTCCAAAACTAGAGTAATATTTCATATCATATTATGTTTTGGATTTCTTTCTTGGATTTCATGTTGGTAAACTATCTACTGATTATTTTCAAATTCTTTTAGTTTTACCAACTATATTATGTTTTAACAAGCTATTTTCTATTTGGTACTCGACATTAATTTGGTATGTAGTTTCTATACTTGTCTTTAGACACATCTTCCATTGTTCTTCATTAAATATATCTTGATCATGATTGTCTATGCCTTCCGCATGCTCTGATTTATGTACTTAAAATTGATTTCCTTTTATTTCTTAGTATGGGGGAGCTTATTTTTGATCATGTCAAAGGGGGAGAAGTAAGTTTAAGTATGTATTTATAAGTAATCGAAGTAGTATGCTTTTAGTGATAGTATGAAGATTGGTGATAATGAAATGCTAAACTTAACAGATTAACCATATTCAAAAACATGATACAATCATTGGGCTAAACTTGAAATGATGATGGCATGGCATGGCTTCTTTCCTTGATAGATGTTAGCTTCTTCCTTGACGTCAGCTGTCCAAAGATATCCAGTTTATGAAAACTGAATACCTTTCGGGGGCTTCGCCTCCGAACCCTCGACGAGGGGCGCTGCCCCCTCGACCTCCGTCCGCTGACCGGGCAGCGGAACCCCCTAGTGCGTGGCTCCAGAGATGTCGTCAGGTGGTTCAAAAAAATCTTGTGGGATCCATCGTTTTTGGCCCACCATAATTTTTTTTATTGCATATGTCCACATTGATCTTGTTTATTGCTTTTTTGCATGTACATGTTAGATGAACAAAGCAATATACATGTAGCAAATATGATAAGATAAAGCACAGTAGGATAATGCTAAGTTTAAGTATAAGAGCTATAGTGATAGCATAAATATTAGTGATATCATAATGTTAAACTTAATTGAATAACCATAATCAAAATATAATTTTGATTTTGGTAACTCAATTAAATTTAAGATATATATAATAAAAACTTATATCACTAATAAGTAAAATAATAAGCACATATCACCAAAGGTATAAGTATAAGTAGAAATGCTATAGTGATAGTATGAAGATTAGTGATAATGAAATGCTAAACTTAACAGATTAACCATATTCAAAAATATGATACAATCATTGGGCCAACATCTTGGATGTACTGGAAGGTATCATGTAGGAACACTTAGCATATATGATAGCAGATTGGTGCTTACATAGATTATACCTTAGTACACACATAGGTTTATCCAGCACACGCATAGGTAGTCAGATCAGGAATGAGGACCAAGACACAAGAGGAATAAGAAAAAGAAGGCACTACGCACTTAGGGTATAAAGTGCTCGCAAGTCATAAAGTGGCACAAACGGCGCACAGGAAAAAGTGCAAGGTGAAAGGTGCACAAGGTGCAAGGTGTAAGGACCAAAAGGTACATGAGGTGCCATAAGTCACTTATGAATTCTGATTCAAGTGAGACATAAAGATTCTTGAAGCTAAGACAAAGATCTACAACTTTTATGTTTTGAGTTGGGAGTAATTCTGGCTACAATTGAGCCAAATAGGACATAAAACAGCCAAATATACGGTTTGCGGCACTATGCGGCCAGGCAGTATACAGGTATGCGACTAGGCACTATGCAGCTATGTGGCCAGGCACTATGCGACCAGACACTATGCAGCTATGCGGTCAGACACTATGCAGCTATACAATATGCAGCTATGCGGTCAGACACTATGCGGCCAGGCACTATACAGCTATACGGCCATACACTATGCGGCCATGCACTATGCAGCTATGTGGCCAGACACTCTGCGTCCAGGCACTATGCAGCAATACGGCCATACACTATACAGCTATGCGACCAGGCACTATTCATCGTCCCTGACAGAACCAGGACAGATGAACATAGAAGATGTCCAAATCGTATTTGGCCATAACTTCCTCAAAACAAGTCAAAATCTAAGTTTTCAAAGGTCAAAATTGTGTAGAATCAAATTCTCTACCACATGGAATAATTAGTTTTCGAAAATCAGAAAGTTTGATAGATCAAAACCCAAGAAAACCAAAAATAACATAAACTTAGAACTACAAGAATCCATCCATCAAAACCAAAAATACCAAGTACTAAACTTGTAGAGGATGATGAGAAGAATAATATAGACAAATAATATCAAAGAAAAAACTAAGAATGAAAAATACACAAATCTCTACTTTTGAGCAAGATGTACTTGCCTAAAAGTTTGCTTGAGGAAAATAAATGAAAGAGTAAATAATGAGAAACTGAGGAAGAGAATATATATAGGGGTCGGGTTTACTCATAGAAACCCTAATCTTAAGAAGGCTCTAAATCATATAACTAATGACATGTTAAATGTTACATGATACAACTAATTAAATTATTTAAATAAAATCCTAACCAAAATACGGTTCAAATATCTTATCATCGAAGCAGTGAACCACGCCAACAACCAGACAAGGACAAGGGGTGGCATACTAATCCGCGACGAGATACTGTTCCATTCCATAGCCAGTTACAAATACATGATACATACAATCAAGATACAGGTGCCAGATACCATATACAGAAAAATTAAAATTTTACGTATTCCAGAAACGGGGAGTGATACCATCACTCAGATGCACTAGTTTCAGAGAGCCGCGGAAGGGGTAAAAGTAGGGGTCCAGGTGGTGCAGACGTAAGAGCAGAGGGAAGTCAAAGAGTCGGTACGAGGACTCAGAGTGTTACCATTGTAGCAAGAAGGGCCATATCAAGCGGAACTGTTTCGCTTGGAAGAGAGAGAAGAAAGGCGACAAGGAAAAGCAAGATGAGAATACTACAGCAGCGACCTAGATACATGGAGGCGATGAGATCGTCGTAAGTGATGAGGTTATCAGAAACCTCGTCTACGATGAAAATTCTTGGCTGGTGGACTCAGAGGCTTCAGCGCATGTATCTCATAACAGGGTACTATTTGTCACTTACACGACTAGCGACTGTGGAGTATTGAAGATGGGTAATGGAGATGTGTCAAAGGCGGTTGCCATTAGAGATGTATATTTGAGGACAAAGACGGGTGCAGTTCTTATTCTCAAAGATGTTCATCATGTCCCTGATATCCCTTTCAACCTCGTGTCGGTTGGATGGTTAGATGACGACAGATTCTTCAGTTTCTTCGAAAATAGTCTTTGGAAGCTTTCCAGAGGTTGGATGGTGATTGCCAGAGGAAGCAAGAAGCCCAGTCTCTACTATATGGAGGGGAGCACCTAGGGGGTACATGAGATGAATGCAGTCAGTGATGCATCTACCGAGTTGTGGCACAGGCGGCTCGACCATATCAGCGAGAAGGAGATGAGCTACCTGGTGAAAATGAAGGTGATTACAAGGCTCAGGTCTACAAAGTTGGAGAAATGCACGCACTGCTTAGCTTGGAAGCAAAATAGGATATCTTTCCAAAGTCACCCAAGTTCAAGAAAGCCGGTGTTGCTCGAGTTGATTCACTCGGATGTCTGCAGTCCTATGAAGGTAAAATATATTGGTGGTGCTTCTAACTTTGTAACTTTTATTGATGACTATTCCAGGAAGATTTGGGTCTATGTCTTAAAGACCAAGGATCAGGTGCTGCTCACTTTCAAAAAGTTTTAGGACTTTGTTGAAAGAAAGACGAGCAAGAAGTTATTGTGTGTTCGGTCCGACAACGGCGGCGAATACATAAGTCCCGCGTATTGCAGAGAGAAAGGGAAACGACACCAAAAAACTTCGCCCAAGCCAACTCAGCTCAAGGGTGTAGCAGAGCGCATGAACAGGACACTGATGGAGAGGGTACAATGTTTGCTGTCAGAAGAAAATTTATCAGGCAGTTATTGGGGTGAGGCTCTTCTCACAGCTACTTATGTTATTAATTTATCTCCTAGTGCTCCTTTGTAGGGTGATGTGCCTAACAAAGTATGGTACGACAAAGAGCCGTCATACAATCACCTGTGAGTGTTTGGTTGTAAGGCCTTCTTGTATGTACCGAATGACGAGAGGTCCAAACTTGAGCAGAAAACGAGGCGGTACGTCTTTGTTAGCTACGGTCGGGATGGGTTTGTCTATAGACTCTACGACCTAATGGAAAGAAAGCTCTACAGAAGCAGGGACGTGGTATTCGTCGAGGATCAGACCATGATCAACACTAAGGATTCTGAGATGCCTTCTGAGGCTAAGGAATTGTCTGAGTTAGAGTCATTTCTCTTCGAGCATTTTCCAGAGGACATCGCAGAGGATCCAGTTATGGAGGAGCCAGTGCATGGAGTTGCTCCCAACCATGATCATCAGCCTGCTGATGGTGGTCAGGGTATCCCTCAGAAGGATGAGCATGCCGGAGAGGCAGTTCCTGAAGGGGAGGAGACTGTTGGTATATAGCCAGCACCAGTGGCTCCACTGAGAAGGAGTGACAGAGATCGTTGACCATCTACGAGATACTCACCGGGTGAGAATGTGCTACTGACTGATGGAGAAGAGCCCGAAAGCTTTGCAGAGGCTATGGAAGATGAACACAGATAGGAGTGGATGCAGGCTATGTAGGAGAAGATGAGTTTTTTACACGCCAATTCCACTTATGAGCTGGTGTGGTTGCCAAAGGGCAAGAAGGCTTTGAAGAATCGATGGGTATTTAGAGTGAAGCAGACGGATGATGCTACTCGCCCTCGATATAAAGCGAGGCTGGTAGTTAAAGGCTACGATCAGAGAAAAGGTATGGATTATGATGAGAACTTTTTGCCAGTCGTCAAGCGGTCGTCTATTCGGGTGGTGCTAGCATTGGCAGCGAGTTTCAACTTAGAGGTCAAGCAGATGGATATGAAGACGTCATTCCTCTACGGTAATCTTGAGGAGGAGTTATACATGGAGTAGCCAGATGGATTCTGTGAGAAGGACAAGTCATATTTGGTCTGTCGGTTGAGAAAGAGCTTGTATGGTCTGAAGCAGGCTCCGAGGAAGTGGTACAGGAAGTTCGAGTCATTTATGGGAGAGCATGGTTATGCACGGACGATGTCGGACCATTGCGTATTTGTGAGGTACTTTTCCGAGGATGATTTCATCATTTTATTGCTCTATGTTGATGATATGCTATTAGTGGGTCGGAATGCCACTAAGATAGCGGAGTTGAAGCGCCAACTGGGCACGGCCTTCTCTATGATGGATTTGGATGCAACAAAGACTATTCTTGGGATGGAGATCAGCCGAGAGAGAGTCCAAGCTTCTACACTTGTCCCAAAAAAAGTACATTCATCGGGTACTCCAGCGTTTCAAGATGGATGGGTCAAAGAAAGTGAGTTGTCCCCTTGCGGCTCACTTTAAGATCACTGAGGATTAGTGTCCATCTACCAAGGACGAAAAAGAAGATATAGAGCGGATTCCATTTGCCTCAGTTGTGGGAAGTCTTATGTATGCTATAGTATGTATGAGGCCAGACATCGCTCATGCAGTTGTCACAGTTAGCAGGTACCTTTTAAATCCTGGAAGGGTACATTAGAGTGCGGTCAAGTGGATTCTATAATACCTTCAGGGCACTGCTGATTGGAGACTTTCTTTAGGTGGTGACGAGTCAAAGCTGTTTGGGTATACCGAAGCTGATATGGCTGGAGATGTAGACACGAGACGATCGACTTCGGGCTATGTGATAATGTTTGCTGGTGGAGCAGTAACATGGCAGTCGTGGTTGCAGAAGTGTGTTGCCTTGTCGATGACAGATGCAGAGTACATTACTGTAACAGTAGCTTACAAGGAGTTGATGTGGATGAAGAAGTTGCTGTAGGAAGTGGGACTAAAGCAAGAGCAGTATACTTTGCTTTGCGATAGCCAGAGTGCCATTCACCTTGTGAAGAACCAGACATTTCATAGCCGGTCGAAGCACATCGAGACTCGGTATCATTGGATACGGGATGTGATGGAGAATAAGGACGTGGAGCTTGAGAAGGTTTATACAGATGATAACGGAGCAGATATGTTCACCAAGATTTTATCAAGAAAAGTTTGAGTTCTGCAGGCAGATTGTCGGGATGACAACCTCCTCCACATAGTTGTGAAGGAGGAGAAATGTTAGAGTGAGTGGGGTTCCCAACCTATATGGAGAATATCCCGGAGAGCGACGAGCGCCATCCGTGTGTCGGAGAATCTCGGAGAGTGCATGGATCCTATTTTGGAACATATATGGCAAGGAAATATATGATTGGATTTCCTTATTTACTTTGATCATATGTTTATGATTGGACCCTTCATATAGTAGCTTTCCATATAATTGGGCTTCCAATTATGTCAAGCCATTTATGATTAGATTTTCATTAAATATATGATAGATGCATATTGGAAGTTTCCATATATATTGGCCTTCCATGTATAGATTACCAAGGGCTTATAAAAGGGTGATGCATGCTAGTTGAAAACTTATCTCAAACAAGAGTGCTTTACAATATTTGAGAGATAGAAATATAGGATTAAGGACTATTGTGAAGGAGAGATTGATTCGAATATTTTTTTGGCATCTCTTGTTCTTCGGAGTTCGCAATCAAAAATTTTCTTCTTTCAAGTGAGTTGTGGTGATCTGTGTTGGATCGAGAGGAGTTTGTAGAGGGTGTATTCTCTTTATTCCATTAGTAGAGGTTCTCCAGGGTTGGACTCCGATCATCCCGTAGTTTTTTTCCGCAAGGATTTTCTACGTCAAAAATATTTGTGTCTGCGATTGTGTTTGGCATTTTTGGTTTGTGTGCTTTTGCTCGATTCTCTCGCAGGACTTTCTGGTTTGGGGGAACGATTTCCGCGCTTCGTTCTCAACAGCTCTGGGCAGAGCTAAGTCAGAGTCGATCTCCCTAAATTGTGTACGACGACGGGATACCGGTAGAGCGAAGATTTTACCATTAGGAGCATCCAAAAAAGTCTGCACATAGACCCGGATTAACTCTTAGGGCATTGCTTCATGCATGACTTTTCCGGAGGCCGCTAACTTTAATTTTTGTTTATTTGTTTGCAGATTGTTAGAGGAGAAAATCAAATATTTCCAACAATCTAAGAGTTTATTCTCATATATATATTTCCAGTCCTATAAAGAAAATATATCTTATTATCTAAATAGAAAATTATTTACATTCTGTTAAGTATGTACAGTATTATCAGGCAAACGAAATCATTACTAAAATACAACGATTTAGCGACGGCCCTATCCGTCTGAAATTCGTCGGTAATTCACATTACCGACGAATTTTCGACGAATACGGGCTGAAAAAATCTGCCGAAAATAACCTCGTCGCTAAAACTAGCTCGTCGCTATTCCGCCGCTCTGCGACTAATTAGCGACGGATTTTCGTTGGCAAAATAAAAACTTTTAGCGACGGCAAGCCGACGGCTTCCTGTCAACTTCGACAGTTTAAATTTTTAATATATTCATACAATTAGCGACGGACAATACGCCGCCAAATCGTCGCTAACCGCGTATCAGAGGGTCTCTGATACGCAATATCTATCGCTAAAGCATCGCTAACCTTGACGGATTAGTGACGGAGGAGCGACGGATAATACGTCGCCACACTTCTGGAAATCTTCCATATTTCCAGAACATGAGCGACGGGAAATCCGTCGCCATTCCGTCGCTTAGCGACGAATAATCCATCAGTAAGCTGTCGCTATCTGATATTCATACAATTAGCGACGGATAGTTCGTCGCTAAATACAGTACCTCGTCGGATTAGCAGCTATTTGGCGACGGATAATCCGTCGCCACCCTTTAGAAATCTTCTATATTTCTAGAACATGAGAGACGGGAAATCCATCGCCATTCCGTCGCTTAACTGTCGCTATCTTGTATTCATACAATTAGCGACGGATAGTTCGTCGCTAAGCTGTCGCGACGCCATCGCTAAATACACTACCTCGTCGGATTAGCGACGATTTGGCGACGGATAATCCGTCGCCATGTTTCTGGATATCTTCCATATTTCCAGAATATGAGCGACGGAAAGTCCGTCGCCATTCCGTCGCAAAATTTTTTCAGAAACAGGCCGACGGATAATCCGTCGCGAAACCATCGCTAGCTGCAAAAGTCAGTCGGTAACCCATCGGTAATCCGTCGCTACCTGCAAACGTCCGTCGGCAATCTGTCGGTAATCCGTCGCTAACTGAAATATTTTTGAAAAAAAAAATTGCAGGAAAGAGACTATTCCCTGTAATATAACATATTCAGCATCCACCATACACAAATATAACATATTCGACATCCAATATATCCAACAAATATCTATATTGCCAACACAATATCTCCAAACATCCAATATATCACAACATACACAAAAAATATCCAACACAATATCTAACACACTATCCCAACATACATAGCAAAATATCCAAACATAAACAAAATATCCAAAATATACACATATCCAAATGTCTAAATGTCCAAAAACATAAACAAAATCACTGAGAATGAGAAGGTGGATCGTCTCGTGCTCTCTCCGTCGCATCCGCTCTGTGTATATAATCCTCCACCATATGTGGCGGCACTTAGGACAAGACGTGGTCTGGAAGCGAGCGTAGCTGCTCTGACGACATCATGTCAAGGAGCGCCACGATAGTAGCATCCGGTCCCAGGCGGGCCTCGGAAGAACGGTCAAAAGAAAGCCGTCCGAAACAAGAAGGACTAGGTCGATCCGAAGCACCGGCAACAAAAGTAGACGGAGCGGCAGCAGACGGACCAGGAGCAGACGGATCGGGAGCAGAAGAAGGATGCGGATAGTGGCCCAGCACTATCGACCGCAAATTCGACACCGCCGTGGCGAGAATCGCAAGCTGCGTCCTCACATCGTCTGCGGGGGCGCGGGAGGAGGCGGAGGCGGTAGATATCTCGGAGTCGACGTCTGCAAAAAATCTGCCATGGAACCTAAGCCGTACAGGCGCCCTTTCCTAAAGCTGTCGGCGGATTCTATGAACACGTCGTCGTAGCGAGCGGCCATAGAAGAGGGCGTCTGGGTGGGCGTCGTTTTGCCAACATCCTCGGTAGAGGGCTCAATCTGACGGAGTGCCTCACGATACGTAGCCTATCCAATGAATGTGTTTATACTAAGTTATAATCTAAATCTTATGTTTCCCTAAGTTATAGTTTTAATCCTAAGTTTACCTAATTAAGTTATAGTTATAATCCTATGTTTCCCTAAGTTATAGTTATAATAATGAACGTAAGTACTTACATCAGTCTCCTGGGCCCTCACGTCGACGAAGCTTCCGTCTTTTTGCCTCTTATCCGTATACACGAATACGTCGTGAGCGGTGACCGCCTCCGCCTCTCTCTCCTCCTTTACTGCCTGTTGGGCCTGCATACGTAGAATTTAATTAACTTCGTATATTAATAGTACCGAATTAAATAGTGGAATAAATTTGCGGTATTTTACCAAATCTGCACGCGTCCGTGCGTGGGGCCTTGATCCCCCGTATGCAGACCCGCGACCTGTCTATTCGCCTTGGCTTTCTCTGATTTTTCCTTGTATTAAGGAGTATCCATCTTCTCCAACATCTACTCATAATACTCCGCCCGGAACCAGTCCTTCTTCGTATGTGCCGTACGAAGGTCGTACACCGCATCCCGTATATTCTTCCGGACGGCGGCTTTGTAGGTCCTGCGGATCGCCTCCTCGCGATGGAGGGGCCACCAGAACGTCCTCTGACACACAAATTCAAATATCACATAATTAAAAAAATTAATGAATTAAAGAATAATTAATAATTAACCAAAAGATATATACCCTCATCTCGTCGAGCCAGACGTACTGCCTGTCCAGAGGCACCTTAGAAAAATTGAGGTAGGGGCCATGGTAGTTTTCCCGGATAATGCACCCTAGACTCCGGGCAACATCCCACGGGAAAAATCTATAAAAAAAGCAACGACTGGATTATTGACTTGAATAAATGAAACAAATTTAAAAATTAACTTAGATTTACTTACGATTCATCCACGGGCCATATCTCTCGTCGGAACTCGCTCGTCGGCCTCTCTGGTGGCGTCGGAGGATCCGAGGGTCCGCGCATGTACTCTCCGGTAACAGGATGAAACTAAATCCGGGGGTACTCCGGTTCCCACCATGCAGTAACTACTGGGTCCGCTACTGCATCTGCTGATGCATCCGCTGGTGTATCCGGTGGCGGAACGGATCTGCTAGTGGATGGAGGAACGGATCCGCTAGCGGATGGAGTCGCAGGCCTCGACGAAGTTGACAGTGGTACCGAGATAGATTGACGACGGAAAGTGTTTGTGCCAGGGCTCTCCAGGTCGGGATCGGAGGTCACATCCGGGGAAGACGTCTGGCGACCACGACCGCTACCACCACGCCCACGCCCAAGACCACCACCACCACCACCACCACCACCACCACCACCACCACCACCACCACCACGGCCAGCACCACCAGCACGAGTGCTCGCAACCATGTCCTATAAATAGAACACATAAACATAATTAATAATATAAAAGTATAAATGAATATAAAACTAAACTAAAATATATATACCAGCAGTAGGGCGACGAGTGCCGGCTAGAGGAGTATGACTAGGAGTACCATCTACAAAAAAAAAATCATACAATAAGTAGATGATCAAACGACAAAAACATGAACTGAAAGGAGAACACAGAAGTTTAATTTAAACTGAATCGTCCTCGTCAGCGGCCTCAGCCTCGACAAAAACATGAACTGAAAGGAGAACACAGAAATTTAATTTAAACTGAATCGTCCTCGTCAGTGGCCTCGGCCTCGACAAAAACATGAACTAAAATATACCGATATTTAATCATCGTCCTCGTCCTCGTCTTCATTCTCATCATCATCTTTATCCTCATCCTCATTGTCGACTTCATCTGTATCCTCATCCTCATCAAGTTCTTCTTCTTCTTCTTCAGTCTCAATACTTGGGACAAGATGCCTCTTTCTTCCCTGGTTAACATCTAAGTCTTATATATCAACCACTTTCTTCCCTCTATTTTCCTCAGCAGGAGGTATATCAACTTCTAATTCAACATCCATGGTATCCGACTGTTGTCCCAAGTATTGAGACTTTTCGATCTCGTCCTCTTGTATGCTGGGTCTCCAACGTTGAACGTATTTCTATATTTAATCTTGCATACTGTCCACCAGTCAAATCGATCTTTACGACGCCTTGGGTAGCTTGTATAGTAGACTTGAACAGCTTGACTTGCTATCGCAAACGTGTCGGACCCTCTATACCTCCTACGATGATTTATATCGACGAATCCAAATTGTTTATCGATTCTCCAACTGATATTTGGTGTCGTATCGAACCACTCACATTTGAACATCACAATATACATATCATATGGGGCACTATATTGTAAATCTACAATATCCCGAAGCACTCCATAATAGTCAAAGTATGGCTCGTCGTCATAGTTGGTGCCTCTTATGCAAACACCAGAATCCTTAGTACTGAAGTTGTCATTGAAAAATTCGGCATTTATAGCATGCTGAGTTGCCCTAAACTTGAAGCCATTAATGACATAGCCTGGCCAAGTCTTCGCATGCTTCTTCGGTCCCAATGCCAAATAACGAATGCTCTCATTTGTGAGTGTTATTTCAGGCAATAAAACCTGTAAACAAATAATGATAATTTAAATATTTTACTTGCATATATTTTAATGGTAGCCGCATAACATATTATCTCAGTTACTTACATATTTTTGAAACCAGGTCGGAAAGGTACAATCAACCTCTCTTTGAAGTCCCTCATCGGTAATATCGGATGTCCTTATTTTGACTTCATCTCTAAATACACTGTTAGAGAGAATAAAAATAAGTGTAGTCACTTACTTCACCAAATTAGAGATTATAACGAGGTGTAGTCACTTACTTCTCCAAATCTCTCACTTCTTGTATGTCATAATTTAACAATACATATCGGTGCGCGGCATCATACTCATCGTCAGTCAACCACCGATTCTTACTAGCACCAATAGGCTTGCCCCTTAAATTGAATATACCTCCATCCTCAACGTCTTCGTCATTCCTTTGAGGTCTATTTCGATTTGTCTCGACATGAGTATCGAAATAAATGGAGCAGAAGTTTGACACCTCCTCGATAAGATATGCTTCGTATATCGAAGCCTCTATATGAGCCTTGTTGCCAACTTTCTTCTTTAGATGGTGTCGGTACCTAGAAAGACAAATTATCTTAAAAATTGATAATGAATTATAAAATTCTACTTAAATTATTTTGATTTTTATTCAACCTTCAAAGGGGTACATCCATCGATAATGAACAGATGCATCGACACGGGCTTCGTATGATAGATGAATCGGTAGATGCTCCATGTTGTCGAAAAAGCCCGGTGGAAATATTTTCTCTAACTTACAAATTGTTAAGACAATCTTCTCCTCAAGTTGTACCATATATTGCACCGTCAGCTTAGTTGAACATATATCCCTGAAGAATGTAGACAGCTCGGCCAACGGAACCCATACAGCAGAAGGCAACAACTCTCTCAAAGCAATGGGCAGTAATCTTTCTATAAACATGTGGCAGTCGTGACTTTTCATTCGTGTTAGCTTGCGTTCATTAAGATCAATACATCTAGACAAATTCGACACATAGCCGTCGGAAAATCTTAAAGTAGATATCCACTTGCAGATTATTAATCTATTTTCCTTGCTCAATGTATATGGCGCTATAGGCTTACTTAATTGTCCATCAGCTCCCCTTTATATCAAGTTTAGATCATAACGTTTGCATATCTCGGCCATGTCTTGTCTTGCTTTTGGATTGTCCTTCGTCTTTCCTTTAATATCCATGACAGTATTGAAGACATTATCGAACACATTCTTTTCGATATGCATGACATCAAGATTATGCCTTATAAGATTATCTTTCCAATAAAGCAAGTCCCAGAAAATACTCCGTTTGGTCCAGTTATGGCTTTGACCGAACCCCTCGACACGATTGTTCGATGGATCTTCCATTGCGGTGGACAATTCCTTTAAAACTTCCCAAATATAGTATCCCGACAATCTGGCAGGAGGATCAAGAAATTCTTGTTTTCCAGATCTGAATGCGTCCTTGTTCTTTTGCCAAGGATGGCTCGCGGGCAGAAATTGACGGTGACAGTCAAAGAAAGAAGTTTTTCCTCCATGCCTAAGACGAAACGCCTTACTATTTTCCATGCATATCGGACAAGACATGTTACCGTGCGTACTCCATTCCGACAGCATACCGTATGCTGGAAAATCATTGATTGTCCACATGAGTGAAGATCTCATCTGAAAGTTCTATTTCCTGGAAATGTCATACGTCGTTATGCCGATCTCCCACAGCTGTTTCAGCTTATCCACCAACGGCTGTAAATATATATCAATATTCTTCGTCGAATTTTTGGGACCGGGTATGATAGCTGTCAAGAACATATAAGGAGTCTTCATACACATCCATGGTGGCAGATTGTAAGGGGTAAGAATGATCGGCCAGCATGAGTATTGAGATCCCGACTATCCGAAAGGGGCGAAGCCATCACAACATAGCGCAAGGCGTATATTTCTAGGCTCTGCAGCAAAATCTGGATGACACAAATTAAAATGTTTCCACGCCTCTCCATCCGAAAGATGTGACAATTCTCCTTCGTCTTTTATGCGTTCTTCGCTGTGTCACGTCATGTGTTCCGCTGTATTCAGAGACATATACATCCTCTGCAAGCGCTTCGTGATCGACAAGTAATGCATATACTTGTAAGGACGTCTTTTTCTAGTTGACTTTTCTTTTCCCTGTACTGGTTTGTAATGATCCACATTACAGAAGCTGCAACTTTCTGATACGTAATTCTCTTTATAGTACAACATGCATCCGTTGCGACAACAATCTATCTTCTTGTACCCCAGTCCCAGTTGTCGGACCATCATCTTTGACTTATAGAAGTTTTTGGGAGCTCTTTTGATTCCTTCGGCAACAACTCGTTGATTAGTTGTGTGATCCGATCATAGCAAGCTTGTGGCAAGTTAAAATCAGACTTTATGTTCAGCAACCGCATCGTCACTGACAGTACGGAATGAGTCTCACAACCAGGATATAGAGGAGTATCTGCGTCCTGAAATATATCATAGAACTCCTTCGCCTCGGGATTAGGATCCTCCGGATTAAAATTAGGCCCTGCCGCATCATACACCATATCTCGTGCAATGTTCTGCACGTCTCCATAATCAACAGAGCATCCGTCGTCTTCGAGGACATCCATTGCAGCATTATCATCAAAAACATAAGTACCAGCTTCCGCCGTCTGTTTTTCTGAATATAATTCACCTTGCGATGACCACAAGCCATAATCACGTACGAAACCCTTACGGGTCAAATTATCTCTCACAATCACCACTTCTTCGTAACGTCTATTGTGACAATTAACACATGGACACTTGATTTTGTTACCGTCCATGTACTGAGCTTTGCTCATGGCATACTTAAGAAATACTTTCACGCCTGCCTGAAAATTGTCACTAACACCAATTCTGCTCTGGTGTTGCCGTTTGTACATCCATGTACGATCAACAAAGTAACGATTCATCCTCGATTTGGATGTAAAAATCTGTATCGTAAGACAAACTAAACATAAGAATAGCCCGATACTTTAAACCATCCTCATAAGAATAGTCCGATACTCCGATCGGTATCGGCCGATACTTTAATAAATTATTAATATTAATAATTTATTAATACCTATTTGTTTTTCGATACCAAAAAATCTGATACTCCGATCCGAAACCACCGATATTACCGATACCCCCCGATGCCGATACTCATAGGGATAGTCCGATACCGATACCGGGACATGCCAAACTGTATCAGTATCGGACAGTACCGGATCGGTATCGGTCAGTATCGGGTATCGGTCGGTATCGGAGCAGGACATGCCAAACTGTACCGATATCAGTCAGTATCGGTTCGATACCGATTCCGATTCCGATACCCCCCCTACTCATAGGATTAGTCCGATCCGAAACCACCTATACCCCCTCCCCCGATCCGATACTCCGATTTGAAACCACTGATACTCATAGGAATGGTCCGATCCGAAACCACCGATACCCCCCCACCCCCTCCCCTACCCCGCCGGACAGCAAACCCCCCTCCCCCTCCCACACCCCCCTGACAGCAAACCCCCACCCCACCCCCTCCCTCTCCGACAGCAAACACCCTCCCCCCTTCCCCTCACCCCGATAGCAAACCCTAAACCCTACCCCTGCCCCCCCGCCCCGCACCCAACACCATCCACCCCCTGTCCCCCCTCCCTCCCCCCACCACCGTCGGCCCCCGCGACAGCCGGCCCACCCCCCACCAGAAATCCTACCCCTGCCCCGAAACCCTAAACCCTACCCTACCCCCCGCCGTCAACAACCTCCCCTCCCCCTCTGCCCCCACTCCCTCCCCCCCCACCCCGCCGGCCCCAGCGACAGCCGACCCCCCCACCAACCCGAAACCCTATATGTTATACTAAACAGAGGGAGAGAGAGAGAGGGAGGGAGAGAGCATACCTGAGAGAGAGAGATATCCCGTCGGAGAGAGCTTCGCCGGAGAATGTGACCCGTCGGAGAGAGCTCGTCGGAGAGAGAGAGAGAGAGAGAGAGAGGAGAGAGAGAGAGAGAGATTGGGGGGGGGGGAGAGAGAGTCTTTTTGGGGGGACTAAAAATTTTCCCCCGTCGGTTCAATTTAAGTTAGGTTACAGTATTTAGCGACGGATTACCGACGGATATATCCGTCGGTAGGTAGTCGCTAAATACCCACTAGATTACCGACGGAATGTCCGTCGCTAGATAGACGCTAATTTAGCGCGCCATTTTTTTCAGATTTTGCTGCTACAATGTGCGACATATTAGCGACGGACATGAATCCGTCGCTAAAGTTTCGTCAAATGAGCGACGGATGTGCGACTGATTTTGATGCAAAAAAATTAAAAAAATTATCTATTGCTTTCTGACGGTAGTCCGTCACAAGGTAGACGCGAGACCGTCGCTATGGCTGACGGATACGATCCGTCGCTAATCTTCCGTCGCCAAATTACTGTATTTTAGTAGTGGATATTTGAATTTCAGAATGTATTGAAGGTATTAGATTATTACACAACTTTGTTGATTATAAGCTTCTTAACATTGTATTATTGAGCTTGCTACTTGGGTCCTACTTAATATTGTATTGCTGAGTATCCGAAGGACAATCATGGATGGTGAGGTCTTTACAGAAGCATCTCATTCACTGAGAGTTTGTTCGTTGTGCAGAAGATGAAACCATTAGCTACTTTAAATTTTAGAAAATGCTAAGCACAATGAACCAGGTGACTATTTTCTGCATTAGTATAATTTAGGGGGCGTTTGGTACGCGGTATTTTTTTTATTTTCGAAAAATTTAAGATGGGAATCTATTATCACGTTTGTTTGACTTATAAAAATTTTATTCTCGAAAATTATAAATATCCGGATAAATAGTTTACCCACAAACATGGGAATTCTATCCCTTGAGAATAGATGGGTATTTTGCCCGGGCAAAAAAAATTGTCTAAATTTTTTTCTTCTTCTTTGATCAATTTTGATTAGTTTTGAACATTTTTTCTTTTTTGTCGTTTTTATCGTTTTTTTTGTCATTTTTTGTCGTTTTTACCATTTTTTTTGTCGTTTTAAGCGATTTTTTGTCGTTTTTACCCAATTTTTGTCCTTTTTGTCGCTTTTTTGTCAATTTTTGTCGTTTTAAGCGATTTTTATCGTTTTATGGCATTTTTTGTTGTTTTTACCGATTTTTAGTCATTTTTTGTCGTTTTTTGTCGCTTTTTGGTCATTTTTACTAATTTTATGTCATTTTTTTTGTCATTTTTGTCGCTTTTATTGTCGCTTTTACCCATTTTTTGTCGTTTTAACCGATTTTTTGTCCTTTTTTGTCGTTTTTATCGATTATTTTTCATTTTTGTCGCTTTTTGGTTATTTTTTGTCGTTTTACCCGATTTTTTGTTGTTTTTAACCGATTTTTTTTGTCGTTTTTAACCGATATTTTGTCATTTTTTGTCGTTTTAACCGATTTTTTTTGTTTTTTTGTCGTTTTTGCCGCATTTTGGTTTTTTTTGTCGTTTTTACCGAATTTATGTCATTTTTGTCGTGTTTTGGTCATTTTTGTCGTTTTAACCAATTTTTTGTCGTTTTTCATCGTTTTTTTTTGTTATTTTGTCATTTTTACCGATTTTTTGTCGTTTTTACCATTTTTTTTCGTTTTTGCCGATTTTTTGTCGTTTTTACCGGTTTTTTATATTTGTTCATTTTTTTTCGTTTTTATTATTTTTTTTTTCCCGGGAATATTTATATTGTCACCAAACATGGGAATGTAATTTTCCAGGGAATTTAATTCCTTGGAATTTGATTCCCGGGAATATAGAATTTTTGGTTATATAGTATTCCACATACCAAACGCCCCCTTAGAGGCATTTCCTAGATAATAATACTCTCATTTAGGGAACGATTTGAATTACACATGAGAACTATGTTTCTGACAATTTAAAGAAGTTGTTCTAGTTGGTCACAGTTCATATTGTACTTGTAGGATGCATAATTTGATCATAGAGTGTCCAATATTTGAACTATTCTTGCTTGCTAATAAGAACTAAATAGAAATCAATTAGATTATTCATAGTATAGGATGCTAGTATAGGATGGAATCACTTGTTCAACTCAGACAACAAGCCAACATATGTAGATTGCATATATGGGTATATGGGTGTCACTACAGCTATAAAAGTAGACAAGAAGATGAGTTTTTTTCTTTTGAAAAAACCAAAATGAAAGCTTGAACCGAGCCTTTTGCAAGATATTGAAATATTGCATACTATGTTAGCGTCAGTAGGAAGAAAGATTGGATACGAACATGAACCACATGCACACCTCAGTTGCTATGCATGCTTATGGACACGACAAACTTCACTAGGGAGACCCTCAAGGGGGGTTGGGCACGGTTCTCCATGTCTCTTCACTATTGAAGAGCCTGAGGGGGTGAACCAAAGGCAGAGAAGGAGCTGCTAATAACAACAAACATGTCGATTATTATTTAGTATATAATGGAAGAAATTTTATTTATTTATATTACTATTGCATTTATTGGAATATTAATGCTATTGTAGTTGTTTGGCTTAAACGAGCGGCAAACATGATTGTGATATTCCTTTATATGGTAACTTGAGCAATTGCTAATGAGACTTATTTATTATATTGGGTGTCATGATCTTTAATATATGGTAAGTATATTAGGATATGAAATTGCATTATATGGCATGAAACTTTCGTTTAAACATCATATTTTAGCAGCTATTGTAGTCCCAGAATAGGTCTTGTTTTGTCGGTGAACCTATATCTCAAGCATTTTCGTTTCTAATTGGCATTAATTATTGATCCCGATAAGGAGGGATCTGGTTGGTCTTGGACGTTGGACAGTAGCAAATTATTTATATCACATGTTATCATTTTTCATGTTCTGGTTAATGTAGGATTTTTTTTCTTAACATTTTTTTAATTAAACTATTACCAGTATTGTGTTGTGTCATTGTTTGAATCAATTCATGCTATCTGAAGAATCACTAGAGATTTTTTTTTTTCAAACCAAGATTCTGATTCCAAATCACAGAAGATTCATCATTAGTTAGATGGTAAAACTCATGTATCTCCTAGTGGAGTGCTATCTAAGCATTTGATTAAGAAGAACATTTTCTAAGTCTTAAAAGATGTTCGCATGTTGTGCCATCTTTGTAACATTTCCAATCCTAGCTAGTTGTTAAATGGTGAACGTATTGCATCACATTTTATTTATTATTTGGATAAGTTTTGTACAAGAAGTATTATCACTCAATGTCAAGTTGAAATCAGAACATGCGATGGGATATAATTTAACATATGGAATGCAAATACCTATTAGCCTTAGCCTTTTGCACATGTATGAAAAGTGTTATAATTAGTTTGTTTACAAAAACATGTTGCCGTATAGATCCTATTTATGTTTGGTTGGAATTGTGGCTCAATTTCTAACAATCTTGTAAAAACATTACTGTAGCAAAGAAGAAGAAGTATAGTCATGATTGAAATATTTATTTCATTTCTTGCACTATTTAATTCATCAAGATTATTGTTTGTCAGAAATATTGTTATGTTGTCAAACCCACATAATCTTGGATAGGACACTTCTAAAGCATTCTCATCAACAATTCATGATGATATCATAATTTCACATTTTTGTTTCTTTTAAAAAAAATATGCAAGGTATAAATTATGTGTTAAACTAGTCCATAAAACGTTGCTTTCCTTAGCACTTTAATATACATATATATCTTTCATACTCATATCAAATATGTAGCAATACGGGTCGTAAACATCCATACATCATTGCTTTAATCAGAATAAACAAGTTGTGCAGTGTTTCATTTACATTTGTATTAATATGCAAACTTACCTATATTTTTGAAGACATAATCATTAGAAATATTTTAAAATATTTTGAAAATGAGAGACATGTTAACAATGAAGGCAATACAAATTTATTTTCGCACTCACTTATTCTTAATATGATCTTTGTAATGTTATTCTCTAAGCCAGAAGCATTAGACTCGTTAGAAAAGACTCAAACATGCTAAGGGTGAAGGTAAGTAATACAAAAGTTCTTTGTTCTATTATTCTAAACTTGATGTTTGTAAATCTCATTTTCCAAATTCTGGAAAACTAATAGATATTTAGTGAGAATAATAGAAAATGATATTTCTTCTGAAATGTTATTACTAAAGCCGAAATCAAGAAATACAAATTGCTCCGATCATGTGGAAAGGTAATTTTCACATTTACAATTCACATATTCTATTCATTTTCTGATTTCTAAGTTTAGTTGGACAAGTATATATTATTGAGTCGGTGAGCCAATTATTTTGATTTTGTATATAGATTATGATGATGTTCAATGACAATTTTCTTGATTGGTTTGTATGTCTGAACCTTAAAAGGCTACATTATCACAATCTTAGAATTTCTAGTCAGACAAAATAATCACAATATTGATCTGTCACAATATTTAGATTATGTTAGGCAAACATTGGTTTGCATATAAACTATGACATTATAATTTTTTTGATTCATTCAAACAATTTAGTCAAAAGAAAATAGTGTAGCGATATTGCAAACAAATATAAATCTAAAGTTTTAAAAGTTGAGATTATTTTTGGTACAAGTCGAAATGGTCCTTCTGTCAACCGGACATAAATAGCTCTAAGCAACACATTACTTAATCGTCTCTCTGTGGACCTCCGCTAGTTGGGAACCGACCCCTACAACTAACACAAGTTAATAAAAACTTGATAAACTAAAGATTTGATAAGATCAATTAGCAAAAATCACATAAACTATTATTCTGGTACTTTATACTATCATTTTTTGTAAACATGGCTTGTAAAGATAAATATTTAGAGCCAATGCTGAAATTTATTGTATCTTACTTTAAGGGTTGATAGAGTCAGATGAGTTTTGGCTCACTATCCTAAGAATTATATCATCAAATAGTAAAACCACATACTTGTTAAATAATTATGATGTCACCAAATCTGATTTAGGAAGTAAATAAATCAGTCAAACCAGTTATTTTGTTCTATATTAGAAAGAATATTTTTTAAGGATATTCTAGCTTATAAATTGTATCATATTAGATACTCGTATGTCATAGAAAGTCATTCAATTGTAAATAGGGTAGCTAACTCATATGACATCTAATCCATTTATGGATATATTTTTTACTCTGTGATGAGTTGTCATCTCTTGAGGTTTATGTAACAACCTATCATAGCTAAGAGTATTATATACTCTAAAATGTTTTCGTCAGTCACATCTTGTACTGAAGCTGTATATGGCTTAGACATTTTACACTTTACATGATTTACAAATTTATGTACTTGTCATTTGTTTTAAAATTATGCTAAAAGCATGATCTTATGAATTCTAAGATGAACAGGTATATGCAGCTGCGTTTCAAGACTTAAAAGAGCCTAAAAGGCAAAAATATGATTCTTGACTATAAAAGTAATAAAAGAACTTTACAGATCTCTTGACGAAGAGTCTGTTTACTCTTGACGAAGAGTTTGTCTAGAAAATTAATCCTAATATCATCGAGGGAGATAGGGTTAACCGCATAAGTAAGTCACCAGAAGTGGCAATCCAACTGAGTCTGACTGGAGATCCCAAGAAGTCCGTTCAATTGGTAGAAACAAGTTGGACTTAGGTGACTATTATGGAACACTAACATTTGAGATTAAATTCTCTTAAAATAAATGCCCAAGAGGCTGTACAATGTTGTAGATTGATACCCCACCCCTATGGTGACAATGTTTCGATGTGATATGGTTAGGGTGAGTTTTAACTCTTTATAAGTCTAAACATGATATGCATGGTTGACTCCTATCATCAACCCTTGAGGAGTTACCTATATGAGATGTCGTGAAGGCCGTGACTATAGGACATGGCGATCCTAGACAACTCTCATGAATATAAAAAAGTGTGCATGGCCAATCAAACGCGCCACCCGATAGACCCAAGTACCTCTAGCATACTATGTGTATTATTTTCTGAATCTGTTTTAAGAAAAGTCACGACTCGCACCTGCTTTTCGAATGCAAGTGCGTGTGCAAGTCCAGCCTATGCCGCGGTATCGACGGTAGTATGCTGTCTAGCCACAATGCTCAAAATTATATAAAATATAACTTTATTGCTCATTCATATTACCGTATTAACTACAACATTTACAAGATTTACATTTGAAGAATTTACAAGTCTCACAAAATAAAACAAAACAACTAATAAATCTAACTAATTTTCTATGTTTTGGCCATCAAGTTCACCCGTATCTCTCCAATGCTTAGAGTAGTCGCGACTAACCTAAAAAATTGGTTTTCCAGTCAGGAATGGAATGAGTCCATTCTAACAGCAGTTCCAATAATTGACCAAATCTATAAAATAGTAAATAATACTGAAATGTATGATGGGTGGATAAATAGAGAATCATGGTATGAAACATGTGAGTAAAAACAGGAGAGCATGGTAATAAAGACAAGAAATTAACAATAATAAACGATTAAAATATAAACAATAATATATAGCAAGACTGCATCTAACTAGTGAGTTAAAATATCACTTTTGACATGTAAACGACTAAGGGGTAAATCTGACACCCCACACATGGAGTGTGCGTCTGCTATCAGACACGATCAAACCAATGGGATGTTTCTGGGTAGTTCACATGTCTATTAAAGTATTTTTTTGCCCGACTCGTACTCATGGATTCAAACAGGTCATGAACAAGGTTATACATTAGTCACAAAAAATAACATATAACAAACCCATAAACTACTACATCGTGTAACCATCGTGTCGAGAATCAAACAGTAAAGTCAATGTAAAATTATACTAAATACACGAATCATAAAAGTTATCAAATATAAAAAACTATCAGAAATGTTTTCGCTTGAGGTGCTTAGCTGGTGAAACTGATAATCCTGTTGGGTTCAGAATAGTCCAGTTAGCCTAGGGTCATATGAAGTAGTTAGATATACAAGAAACATGGATGTAGGATTAGTCGCGGTCAAGATCAATCTAATCTAGAATTTAAAAAGGAAATTCTAAATAAGGAAAAATATTATTTATTTAGAAACACGTTTATAACTAGTTTGAAATTATATATAATAATAAAATAATTTGAATAGATACGTTTGAAAATCTAGTAAATGATTTTAGGCAAAATCCTTATTAAGAAAATATATGTTCATATATATAAAATACCTATAATCTATTTAGAGTATATATATCATACTCGAACTATATAATTACTTAAAAACCTAGAAATCGATTTAGGGCTAAAATCAAAATACAATTTTAGGTGAACAATATATTGGAAAATAACTAGAAATACTATAAAATATTTTTCAGTCAAAATTATATTTTAAAATACCATAAAATACAATAATATAATTTTACTAATAAGTAAAAAATATTAATACTTGTAAAACCAATGGAAATAATAATAATATTTAAAAAAGAATATTAATAAAATGTTTTATATAGTTCCTTAAAATTAAAGATACTATACTAACATCATAATAGCATTATACTAAATTACATATATATATATATATATATATATATATATATATATATATATATATATATATATATATATAATATTTATATATATATATATATATATATATATATATATATATATATATATATATATATATATATATAAGACAAAGACATATGTATATAACAATGCCTGTACAACAATAAATGCCTATACATAAATATTATTACACACATTCTGCTCTCTTAAAGAGAGAACAAAGCACTATGAAGGATAGAGAGAGAGGTCAGAGAAAAGAACTTCACCAGAGAAGGGATCGGCATGTTGCCGCCGGCGGACGGACTAGGCGCGGCTTACCAGAGTTGCGGCAGAATGCACATCTATGGAGGGCGCGTGTCTCGAGGACGGCTGGTGTTCGTCGGCACTCGAGGAGGGAAAATCTGAGGAGGGAGGCGCTCGAGGTAGCCACGATGGTGCAGCCCAGAAACCCGATGGCGAGGCGGTCCTAATGGGTGCTTCGGTTCCGGATGGTTCGACGGCCGCGGTGGAAATGACCTGTCGGAGTCCAGGCGGATCCGACCTTGGTAGAATCGGGGATGGTTGTTTCTTGAGATGGTGGCATGTGTGTGGTGCTGCTGTGCTCCCAGCAACATGGCCGGAGATGGTGCAGGGGAGCGGCGGATGGTTGAGCACAATCTGGTAATGTAGAGCACAACCTGGTAATGTAAAATGGCTTAGGTTATACATGACTTAAATCTAGTTTGGAGTTACACATGAAAAGGATGTAGATCACATAACCAAATAAATACTCCCCCTGCCCCAATCAGTACACAAGGATCTGTCCAGGTTATGTTATTGCACATAAAAGTAGTGCGTCACATGGATAGCTAGTCCACATGCACATTGGGTTATACATGAAGGCTCACATGATCATGAGTGTACATGAATGTCATATGAGTATACATGAATAAGTACGAATACAATGAGTAGACGATACACATGATAAAGTACATGAGCACAATATACCCGATATATCGGAGGGGATAACATCGCATGAAGAGATCCATATAGTACTAATCTGTGATATATCGTGACAGCAACAAGTAAACTAGTCTATAACAAGTAAATACGTCCAAGCAAGAATGAAACGGTCAGAGAATATACTCGTCTGGCAATCTGAGCTGCTGATAAGGATGTGTAACTGAACTGGAGTGATATAAACCTATTTAAAACAACCACAAGTCACAACAAGGTCTAACATATCATAAGAAATGCCTACAATGCAATTCTACGTAATTCTAGGTCCTTCTATGTCAAAGTCAACCCTTGATCAACTCTGGTCAAACCCGGTCAACTCTGGTCAAACCTGGTAAACTCTAGGTCAACTAGTCTGTTTACTAATTTCTAGGTCATACACAAGTTTTCAAGTCATTCGGAGTTTGTTTGAGTCGATTTGGATCAAGTTTGACCCAAAGTTGAATTTTGTCAACTTGGTAAACTTGTTGGCCAATTCGACCAAACTAGGCTCCTTACGACGATCCTAATCAGTCGCAACACTTCCTATAGTCATATCACAAGCAATTTATTACATTACCTATATTTATATATATATATATATATATCACAAGTAATATAGATATACTTGTACATACACATATATATATATTTTTTTGTAAGTTATGAAAAGAAGCATGGTTGTGAGTGTGTGAGTGATGTCGAAGGGCTGCTGGTTTTTAAGTCACAATCTGAGAAAATTGGTTAGTATAAGTCTACAAGGGTATTCTATGTACAAAATACTACAATCAATAGAAAACTATACTATATATATATATATATATTTTTTTTTCTTTTTTTTTTATTTTTTTTTATTTTATATATATATATATATATAAAAATATATATATATATATATATATTTATATATATTTTATATATATATATATATATATATTTTATATATATATATATATATATATATATATATATATATATATATATATATATATATATATATATATATATATATATATATATATATATAAATATATATATATATTTATATATATATATATATATATTTATATATATTTTATATATATATTTATATATATATATATATTATATATATATTTTATATATAAATATATAATATATATATATATATATATATATATATATATATATATATATTATATATATTTTATATATATATATATATATATTTATATATATATATATATATATATATATATATATATATATATATATATATATATATATATATATATATATAATATATATATATATTATATATATATATATATATTATATATATTTTATATATATTTATATATATATATATATATATTATATATATATATTTTATATATAAATATATAATATATATATATATATATATATATATATATATATATACATATATATATATATATATATATATATAAGCAAATGAGGGTCGATCTCGAACCTGGAATGAGTTCCCAGATCTGAGATCAAGGCCTCGACACCCTACTCTAACATATTTTCAAAGTTAGGCATAATAGGAATTATTTTATATATATATATATAAATAAATAATTATTATTATATATATATATATATATATATATATATATATATATATATATATATAATAATTATTTATTTATATATATATATATATATATATATATATATATATATATATATATATATATATATATATATATATAATTATTTATTTATATATATATATATATATATATATATATAAATAAATAATTATTATATATATATATATATATATATATAATATATATATATATATATATATATATCTATATATATATATATATATATATATACATTCATATATACATATAAAAAAAACATATATACATATATACATATACAAAAACCACCCCACAACATCCTTAATGCTTAACATCCTATCCTGGAATGTCCGCGGTCTGGCAAACAAACTGACGTTAAGGAGAATAACCAATCTGCGGAAAATCCACAAGATAGACATCCTCATCATCCTTGAACCCAAAATCCCCCCCAAAAGATTAAAATCAATCCAACTGCAACTGGGCCTTCCTTTGGCCATAGCTGGCAGACACGATATTTGGATCCTCTGCACGAAGGATGTTAAATTGGGAGTCATCCAGGACTCCCGATAGGCCCTCTCCTGTTGGCTAGATCACCCAAGACTTCCCAACCGCGCCATCCTTTCAGCGGTCCACGGCAGCTGCGATATTACGGAGAGGAAACAACTTTGGGATGACCTCCTTGACATCCGTCTCCTCCACACCAACTCTCCTTGGCTTTGCATTAGGGACTTCAATGCGATCACCTGCAGCACGGAGAAAACAGGAGGCTGTCCCCGCCCGCGACGGCCATGCTTGACTTCAACAACTTCATCTTCAATGCCCACCTAACTACTCTCCAGTTCACTGGCAACGCATTCACCTGGTTCAACATGCAGGATGGCGACCGTCGTCAATACTCAAGGCTAGACAGAGCCCTCACGAACGCCTTCTGGCATGGAATGGGGTTCACCACTAATCTGTCCCACCTAAACTCCAGAGAATCGGACCACATTCCCCTGTTAGTTGAGATCAAAAACAAGACTAACTCATCCAAAAAGAACTTTCAATTCCTCGACTTCTGGGCCGGGCATCCCCTTTTTATGGGCATCGTTGCGGAAGCTTGGAACCGCGAAGACTCCCCCAACCCCCTTGTTCGGGTGAGCAATAAGCTTAAAGCAACCAGGAAAGCCTTGTCCATCTGGAGCAAGCTCGCCTACAGAGATATCTTTCAAGCCGTTCGCGTCGTCGAGGACGACGTCACCCAGGTCGAGGCCCGGGTCGTCACGGATCGCTCCTTAGCGGCTAAAAGGGCCCTAAACCTCACTAAGGCTATGCTTAAATTTAGGATCATAGTGGAGACCGATTTTTGGAAACAGAAAGCGAGGTTGAAATGGGACAGCGAGGAGGATAAAAACTCGAAGTACTTTTACGCCTGCGTTAATGGGCGTAGACAAAAGCTCTCGATTCACAGGACAGCCGATGACAATGGGAACATCATTACCGACCAAAAGAGCATCCACGAGGCAGCCACTGACTTCTATTCCAAATTATTCACCAAAGAAACGGTTCACAAAGATAGATCTTTCCTTGACCAAATCCCTGTCCTCATTAACGACACTGACAACGCCTAGTTGAACCGCCTTTCCTCAGTTTAGGAGGTTAAAGATGCCATGTGGGCCCTGAACGAGCACAGTATGCCTGGTTCGGACGGGTTTTTGGGGGTATTCTTCCGCACATGATGGGATATTATCAAGCAAGACATCACCGAAACGGCGATCGCCTTCTTCGAAGGCGCTATATACCCTAAAGCCATTTCCAGTGCCAACCTGATCCTAATCCCGAAAAAAGACAACCCGGAGTCCTTTCGTGAATTTTGACCTATCAGTCTTTGCAACTTCACCAACAAGATCATATCCAAGTTCATCGCGACCAGAATGGCTGGCATTCTCCCTAAAATCATTTCGGAGGAGAAAAGTGGGTTTGTTCGTGGGAGGAACATCCAGGACAATATTATGCTGGCCCAAGAGTTAATCACCTGCATAAAATTTTCGGTGAGGAGAGGCAACATTGCCGTTAAAATCAACATGGAGAAAGCTTATGACAGACTGGATTGGCAATTCATGATCTGGGTTTTCAGAGCTTTCGAATTTTCGAAAAATTGGACCAATATCGTCTGTAGATCCATCAGCAACTCGTGGTTCTCCACGGTCATCAATGGCTACGCTGATAGCTTTTTTAAATCCTACCGTGGGGTGAGACAAGGCGACCCACTTTCCTCCACAATATTCATTATAGCTGCTGATGCTCTGAGTAGGAACCTTAATAATATGGTCAATACTCCCAACTTTCAGCACTATCATACATCCAATGGCTGCCCTATCATCACCCATTTGGCTTTTGCTGACGACCTACTCATCTTCTCCTCCGGGGATGAAGGCGCAGTAGCGGTGGTCCACAATACCCTGATGAGATACGCTAGATGCTTCGGCCAGAAAATCAATCATTCCAAGAGCGTTATCTACGCCCACCACAAAACCAATAGAGACTACGCCAACAACCTCTCCAAATTAACTTCCTTCTCAGTTGCTAAGCCCCCGTTCAACTATCTCGGATGCCCGTTAGTGTACGGGAAATCCAACGTTGGCATTTTCGAGGACTTAATCACCAGAATCAGGAAGAAACTGGAAGGGTGGCACAATGCTACCTTATCTCCAGGCGATAAAATGATTCTCATCAATCACGTGCTATCCTCCATCCCCATCCATACCCTAGCGGCGTGCTCGCCGCCCATCAAGGTTCATTCCTCGATCGAACAGATCTTTTGTAATTTTTTCTGGGGGCATAGCAACGGCCAGGATAAGCATCACTGGGCTAGCTGGGATTCTATGGCTCATCCGACAGACGAGGGGGGACTGGGATTCACCAAACTCTCTCACATTGTTAAAGCATTCTCGATAAAACTATGGTGGAAACTCCGCACGAGCAACAACTTATGGAGTAGGTTCTTGAAAGCCAGATACTTCAAACACATCCACCTCTCTATGGCCATACACAACTGCAGATCCTCAGCGGCTTGGCACCGCATCCTTATCGGCCGCGACCTGGCCGAGCCTGCGATGCATCTTCAGCTGGAAAAGGGCGACTCGAACCCATTCCTTGAGCGATGGGTTGGAGACAGCATGATCCTGAGTCTTACGGAGACCCCGAGAGATTGTCGGATCAAGGACTTGTGGAACCCCTCCACCGACGACTGGAACTGGGACCAGGTTCTTCGGTGGTCAGGTATCGATGCGGCCGATGGCATCCGCAAGAGAGGGTTATGCATCAGTGACGAGGAGGATGCATTGAGATGATCACTCGAGGCGTCAGGAGCATTCTCGGTGAGGTCATAGAGGATCGCTATCCAGGGCGTCGGTCAGCCGTACCTCCCCATAGCACACTATTGGCACTCCTGCATCCCTAAAAAGTGGTCCTTCCTCATGTGGAGAGTCATTAGGATGAAACTACTGACAGACGATATCCTTAATACCATCGGGATTAGCTTAGCGTCTGCTTGCTCCGGCTGCTCCGAGCATCAGACGGAGACTATCGATCACATATTCCGCCAGGGGACGCTTCCAGACAGGACTTGAATTACCCTTAACCAGCTATTCAGCATCGAGCAGGACGGTGGACGCTTCCACGATCTCCTGGACTCCTGGGGTTCTGCTTTCCATGGCCACCAGATCGTCGCAGCGGCCGTTACTTGGGTCATTTGGAAGAATCACAACAAGACAAAATTCGAAGGTCACTAATTCTCGGTAGACCAGATCCTGTGGAAAGTAACCTGCCGATGCCGTAAGCGGAGCACCCTGTGCTCCCACAGTTCGAGAGTATTCTGGTCGGTGCTCCCCTAGCCCCTAGCGATTGTTTCGTTTTCCCCCTCATTCCTTTTGCGGTATACCTGTATAGGCTTCGGCATTTTGCGTCTTGTATTCAGTTTGTCTGCGGTTTTTGAGCCGCCTTTAATAAACGAGGGGGTTTTCTTTAATATATATATATATATACACACACACACACACATATACAATAGGTAAGAACACCATAAGTGCATAAAATGGTTAAAAATTATGAATTAAACCCAAGAGTCAACTCCCACAAGTCAAAAACAGCGTTCAAGGATAAAAAAACTCAAAAATTATCACAATAAATCCCAGTAATCAAATTATCATAAAATTATTCAATTTCAATTTCAAGTAAAAACCCTATTTTCACAAAACGACCCAAAACTCAAAATACTCCAAATTAACCCACAAAACTTGGCAAATACGTCAGTCTCGACACGTGGGACGTGCTCGGGTATTCTCGGGGTCAAAACTGTGTCCGTATCGTATCCAGCAAACGAGTATCGGGAAACCCGATATGCGCGTGAACCGAATTGAAGCGAACCCGATTTCTCGCTCGTTTTCGATCCGACACTCGTGAAACTTCACGTACACCTGGGCGTATACATCCCCGACCTGCTGGCTGAGTTAGCGTGCAGCCATGTGTCGTGTCTAACACGCGCACAGGGCGTGTCTACGTGCGATTATGCACACATACACAGCCACGTGTACAGCGTCGTGCATGCGTGTCAACGAGTCTAGGGACTGTGTCTGACATGCACACTGGGAATGTCTGCGTGCGGGTATGCGTGCATGCACAGCCACGTGCACAGCGTCGTACACGCGTGTCAATGAGTCTAGGGACTTGTGTGTCCTACCTCGTGTCTCGTGTCCTACCTCGTGTCTCGTGTTCATGTCCTAGGCTAGGATAGGTATAGGGCTACATATTGGACACCCTAAATTGTGTCCACGGGTCGTGTCGTGTCCATGCGAACGCCATTTCAGCGGCGGCTGTCCCCTGCGCGCCCGTATGGCCGATCAGTGCCGACGTGATTTCTCCCTCATTTTTTGACGAAACTTCATGAAACTTTGGGAGCGTGTTCTCAGTCACGGCCCCCACCTACACGTCAATTTTCACGTGACCACGTGGCCTGTGCGTCGAAAAATCACCCCCGAGCAGCAGGGCACGTATTTGGTCTGGCATACAGCACATTCGTGTCCTGTTTGGACACGGACACGAGTCCGATTCGTGTCAAAACTCATGGGGTCGTGATCCTCATGTATAGGGCTACCAAAATATATAAATAGATCCAACAAAAATCAGAATTAAAATTATTGTAACATTTCATCAAACACCTACAAATATTAACCGATACGTGTCCGATACGGACACCAAATGAATAAGAAACTGGACGAAATTGATCTTACAGGTCCAGGGTACCTAGATGCACACTACCATGAAGAAAAAAATAGGAAAAATAATATAAAATAGGATTTACCTATTGAGAGTCAAAGATCTTAATGCAAAGGACTCTTCGAGCGCTCCAACGATCGAGTAACCTCGAGCAAACGCCTCCACCATATTACTAGCAATTCTCCAACAAGATACTCTCCTTCCTACGACCACAACGGACTTCGTTTGGGGAGAAACGGACTCCGAATGCAAAAGTTAGGATTTTGAAGAGTGGAAAACTAGGGTTTTCTCACTACAAACTACAACACAAGAAGGGGGCTGCCTATGGCCGGCCAACTATAGGGGTTAGGGTTAGGTTAGCACATGGTCCTAGGCTCCCTAAGTTGCTAATAAATCTTAAGTCCAAAATGGCTTTAAAAATACAAACTAGAAATTGGCTAAAAATCAATTAAATCATTCTAAAAATAACTAATTAATTTTAAATTAAAAACTAAATGATAAAAATCTAATTCTAATATGGCATATGGGTTCTAGTCATGGTTGGATAAGTTAAACCCCTCAAGACTACTCAAACAACAAACCAAACCACATATCATCACATGAATTCAATAAATTAATAAAATAATCTAAAATTACAAAATGACCAAAATACCCTTGAAATGAAAAGTGGGTGCGATAATGCATGTGGGCGCATGCACTCTTTGGTGCATACCTTCTATAGCCTCCTGACTTCCTCCCAAGTGCACCCTGCCTCACCTATGTGGGCACATAGTTCTGGGCGCATCCTCTCCATGTCACCCCATTGACCCCTTGTACCATCTCTTACAATTATTCGTATTTGTCCCCATGGTCCTTAGTGTGAGTTGTGACTTTGTTTGTACTCTTTACTTGACTGGTCCTATAATGTTATTTTTCATATTGCACATGCACTCTGAGCTTTAGAAACGATCTTGGTATGGCACGTACACTCTCTGATAACTCATTCAGTGGCCCATCGTGGCACACTCTTGACCAGTACATTCTTGGCATACAAGTACACTTAACGTGAACACGACATGACAATGTGACTTTACATGATAACTCTTGATAGTGACCCGCCGTGGTGCACCCTTGACAAGTAACTTGACATGATAATTCTTGATGGCGGTTGTAGAAGCATGAAAATTTTTTAGCAAATGAAGCCTCATACGCCCAAGTCAGTGTAGCTCCATGCGCCCAAGCCAGTGGAACTTCATGCGCCCAGTCAGTGGAACTTCATGCGCCCAGTCAGTGCAACTTCATGCGCCCAGCCAGTTAAGTCTCATGCGCCCAGTCGGTACAACTTCATGCGTCCAGCCAGTGAAGTCTCATGCGCCCAAGACCAAAAGGACGGCGCATAGCCTGAGATACGGCTATGCGCCCAAGCCTGACTCAGTCAAAGCCATGATCAACACGTGCACCGAAGCACACGGCCACATCAGTCTCCATGAACAGTCGTGCACCGAAGCATGCGGCCACGTCAACGCCACGACCAACCCATGATCTCGCAGCCTGTATGCGCCTACGTCCTATGTGTCCAAAGCAGGACTATACGCCCACATGAAAACCAGCGTGTTTTCTCATGTGGGCGCATAACACCATTCCAGTTCAAGAACAACTATAAAGGGGGACCTCATCCCTCTTCAACAAGACAGAACGGAGAGCATTTTCAAGAGCCAAATTGCTGTACTTCTTGCTAGTGATCCAAAAGTTAGCAATTTTCTTAGGTTTTCTCCCACTTTTGTAATCGGAGTGTCAACGGAGTAAAGGAGCAACTGCCATTTGATCTTCATCGTCCCATTCCCCAGAATTCTTTTTTGTACTCGGGGATCCTCAGTACAGGATCTCTCAGATGTACTCGATTTGTGGTGCCTTGTGCTAATAAAAGAAAAGACAGTATTTTCTGCTTCTTTTTTGTGTGTGTCCACAAAAATGGCGAATCTGTTGGGGACTACCTTTTCCTCCGACGAAAAAGTGGTCACGTAATTCGATACCGACAAAGTAGGGAGCACTCAGAAGATTCTGGTCGTAAAGTTCGATCAGCAGGCGTTTGAAGAGATGCTCTCGAGGGACAGCTCTACTCCCTTAAAATCTGCGAAGCCAAACAAGTCTCGTAAGACTTGGCTTATGAAGACTCGTTGCGCATATCCTGCTAGTGTCATAGCAGAAATACAACTGGAGGACTCTATCACATGGGCGCATGACTCTGCCACAGAGGTTCCCCAAATGGAGAAGGTTCACACCGTTCCGGGCTCTACTAGCCCAGTGACTTCTTTCCTCTACAACCAACAATAGGGTGTTCGACACTCGAGACTTGGCAGAGAAAAATACTACGATGCCAAGAATCGGGGTGTGCGACACTCTAGCCAAATTCGACAAGGCTCACAAATGAAGGAGGCAAAACTGGGAGAAAACAATGCTGCTCCAACAAGCATGCACCCAAGGATGTGTTTGGGCGCATAGCCCCAACTAGAACACTTCTGTCTTCGACAGGCTGGGCATCCTGGGTTATGTGCCCAGGCTCTCTGGATCCATACTATGCGCCCACATCAAGGCGACTCAAATATGCTATCCAGAAGCAAGCGCCCAAGCCCAGTCTCCAAGGCCTATGTGCCTACAGTAAAAAGATAGGCCCCTTGCGTATAGCACGGGGTTGTCTTCAAGGACATCATAGAACTTAGGTGTGGGGGTTGCCCCTGCACATGAACTAAGTCTGGATGAGCCTACTCTCCTTACGAACCCACATGCAAAGCTCCGCGATGCATACAACATGGGTTGTAAGACAAAACTCCCTTCCTAAAAGTATAGTTCTAGGGACGGCTATATTTTTAGTAACAAAAAGTTGTATTTTTTTAGGACAGATTGTGAAAATGGATCACTATTTGGGACTAATAAAAAATTTTGTTCCAAATAATACACATTTCTGTCCCAAATAGGTCGGCGGGAATACCACACATTTGGCGGCTATTTCCAAATTTTATGGGAGAAAAGTTTACCTCTATATGTTTTCATCTTAACCGTTCGATCGGATGGCTTAATCTAGACCGTCCATCCCAAAACTTTCAGAACTTAGTACATCAAAACTTTCAGAACTCGATATCAAAATAACCTAAATCTCTCTCTTTTTCGATCAAAATCTGGATGCTGCTGCTCTCTCTCTGACCTAGGTGCTCCAGTACCCACTCCATGAAGCAGGACGCCGACTCGACGCTGGCGCTGACGGCCCACGGGAAGTCACGATGGAGCCGAGCCATCCTCTCCAATCGCTACCTCCCCCGGTGCCGCGTCCTCCTCAAGACGGCCTTCGCCAGTAGGCGGCACAGGCCCCCGACCAAGAAAGCTCAGCATCATAGGTCAATGTCCAGGTTTGGGCTCCTATATTAATTTTGTGGGTTTTTCCTCTAAGTATTGCTCATTTTAACCTCTAATTTCTTCATGTGTCTATAGAAAATTCAACATGAGGTATGGTTTTATTGATTGTGATCCTAATCATATTAGATCGATTATCTGCCAATGACGATCGAGAATGGCAAGACCTTCTTAGATAAATAGGAAAATCAGAATGGCAAGACCTTCTTACCCTTGTAGGTTTTTAGGTTCACCTGTTTCAGAGTTGTAATGGTTGTACCGATCCTTGGATGCGGTTGAAGGAACTCAAGTGGTCCTAAAGGGCAGTTCAAATTGATCCAATATAGGGATAGTTCCTTGGCACATCTTTCTGATTGATTTTCTACAATATTTGTGGGAAATATATTACCTTCGTCTGTAATTGATTCTTTTCCTTAGCACCTCGAGCACTGCTTGGGATTATGTTAAAGCTGGCAGCTGTTTCGCCCCTCCAATTCTTGCTACATGGTCCATCAACAGTAATTGAGTGCATTGTGGTTATCAATTAATGCAACAATAGTAATAATATGAATAATATGTTTTACAGTACACATATTGACCTAATAACCGAAGCCAGTTAAGCTGCTCGTAGATTGGTGGAAGTTTGAAAATTCTATTAACAAAATAGTTTTATGAACCATCACCATTCTAGTCTTTCATCACCTGCATCTGTCATGAATTTCTCTGATGATATGCAAAGACTACCCTTACAGCTCGTCTCAATGTCATTTGTTATATAACTTGTCAAAACTAATACAAGCTATGAAACCATTATAGTTGATATTGTTATACTAATCATTGAGCTACCTAAATGCTAAACCTAAAAAAGTTAAGAAGATAATGATACATGTCAGGCATTTGATTTAGTCATGTTTATGACAACAAATGCACTTTTAAAACCAATACAGGCATTTTATTAACTTTCCTAACCCGTTATCCCTACATAGAGAGAGAGTGCAATCGAGTGACAGAAAGATGAGATAGAGGGGATACCAGATTCAGGATTTCTCTAATATTTAGTTAACGGTAGGACTTTATCAACCCTAACCCGCTATCCCTAAAAGACATGACTTTATAGATATTGTCTACTATAAATCTTATCAGATAGTACACGACCTATCTTGTGCAATTGATATATTCGCCAATTTTTTACCGAAACATCATAAATGGTACTTTATGTATATCAGTGTCATCTATGGATGGAATCTGACATGTCAGTCATCTATAGTTATGCATATGTAGAAGTTAGGTGAACCTAGCTGCCAACTGGCCATCTAGGTTTTATTGTATGACACTTTCATGATTGACTCGGAATTTAGCACCAACGTACCCTAGAGAGAGTTGTGCTTTAAAACAACGGAGTGACCTTGTCACACTTCACCTTATTGCTGCAACCAAGCCAGATGGGATATTGACAGCAGAAGAGCTGGTCACCGACCACTTAGCCAGCCTGTGGCAGGACTAGTCTACACTTCAGGTCTAGCGCCATGGAAGATTCATAGGCCACCCAAGTGGGTGGCAACCATCACTTTAATTACCATGCAGGCTAGTGGGTCAATTTAATTATAAATCAAAACCATTGTCTTCGACCTACATGACTTCAAAATGTCAACCAAAATATGGTTGGCCAGGTTGTTGCCAAATCATAGATCTCCCATAAGCTTATCTCTACCTAAAATGGTTGAAAACAACTAGTTAATACATTTGCCTGGTTCAAATTATGTAGATCAAGATACATTGATTTCACATTTACTATTCTATTGCCAATAATATAAAACATACATAAGTAAATACAAAGAAAAATAAGATGTTCTAGTGACAAAACCCTTGTGTATAATCAAGAAAAATACAAAGTACCATCCGTGCGATTGCACATATATTTGTAATTGATTCATACTAAGATATGATAAAGGTATATGAAGAAAGGAGAAAAACCAAGGACTAGCAGCATAACTGGCTCGAACTACCTAGCATTCTAATGATGTATGTCCATTCTATGTGAAACTCTATCCATGGCCTTTAATCACAAGTACAAATGAAATTAAAGTTATAAATTTGCAGTCTAGAGTGGTTGAATATTACTAGTTGAACATGTAATTTCAATGCAATAAAAATCCATATGATTTCAATTTATTGTGAGAGAAAAAAATAGTGAGTAATTTTATAAATAACTTGATACAAGGAACTCAATATTAGGAAGGTAAAGCTGACTGAAATATGCTGCACATATGGAAGTTCAAAAAAACATTTCAAATAAACCAAAGTTGGTTGCCCACAGAAATAAAGACATCTATTAGTTCTTCCTTGGATAGTTAATACTGCATAACATCGTTTCAGACATCAACAGTACCATCTGACTTCTGCACAAACAATATAAAGGCATAAATTGATCAGCTACACAATCCTGATAAAATTGTACACATACTCAGCAGAACATAAGATAATTACCTACAGTATGTCCATTAAGATGCCAACCAATTTCCCTACTTCCTTATTTTTACCAGAAAAGCCCCTACGGGCAGAAGATAAATTCGGTCTTAAAGAAGGATTAATTAAGTCAAATCTACCAAGGTTAGAGTATTTAGAAAATCGAAATATATCTATTGTTGTATACGGCCTAAAAAAATGTTCTTCATGTGAAATCAAAATATATCTATTGTCCCCTTGTATACATAAATGATAAAACCCAATCCCTAAAAGAAAATCTGTGTATGCATAAACCCAAATCCCTATGATAAAATCAACATAATCAAATATCCTTCAAGTGTAGCTAACTGACCACTAAATGCCTCCAAAAAAACACTAGCTTCCCAAATCAGCTACCTGAAGCGTGAGTTATAAAAAATAGCAACTTCGAAAATTACAATGCTTAGAAAGCATCAAAATGGCTACAACAAACATCCTCAAAACCTTTAAAATTTAAAACCTTGTTGTATTGAGAATCCATTAAACATGGATCTCCACGAATCTTAACTAAATACCAATTTGAAAACAAGAACTCCACATATATAATAATATTAACTACTACATCTTCACAAGTCTATGTTAAATGATTAGGGGAAAATCTATTTTAATTTGGTTTCTTGAGAACTAGCCATTTAAAAATTTGTATGTTATTATTCACTTGAGAGGGCTTGCATGATAAGACATGGTTCTTTGTCCTCATTAACAAGAAGTATGAGCTTGGTTATCTCCTCTACAACTAATTATATAATTTGTTTGAGTTATAGGTTATCATTGATTTCTGCTTCAACTTTATGTCTTGGAACTCTTAATCTCTACTTTTTAAGATAAATATTGATTTGGTTGTCTATGTACATTACCTGAAGGTGATGCCCTCTAACTGGTCTTGTAACACCTTTCCCGTTCTCCAACATGATAATATTATCACTGCACGTTTTGTTTTGTAAAGGTAACATCCTATTAGCCTAAAAAAGTCCAACTAACATTTTAAAAGTGCATGCACTTTATTTGCAAGTATATAATCCAGTAAAAGTAAATGAACTGTAGTTATACTTCTTGATCATATAGTTGCTTTTGGTTTAACTTTGGACATAATAGGGTTAACATCTAAAGGTAGGTACACTTGAGGGAACGTGGGATGCCAGTTGCTTATTGCCTTGGTCTATATTGTTTATAGTCTAAGGGGACTTAGAGGATCCTTGGTTGCATAAGCTTAAATTGTATATCCAAATTAGGTAGGCCGACCAACCTACAAACAACTACCCACCGTTCCAAAAGATTAAAAAAATTCAACTTTAGGTAAATTAATTTTAGGAACAATTTGATAGTTTGGAACGGTTAGCAAATGTTCTAAGGTCTAGGAACATCTACATACTATTCCAATGTCCAAAATGTTAAATGTTTCAAATTATCCTGTTTGGTGTAGTGCCTGGCGCTCGTGTACTCTACCTTGGAACTGCTTCGGGTACTACAGTTTCTCATGAATCAGACATTGTTGGATCTGTACTCTCTCCTATTTTCTATACACTTTCCTCATTTAGACAACTTAGAAGGGTTGTTCATTAATTCGATGGGCTCAAAATCTGAAACAGTAAAAGGTACTTCCAATGTATGGTGGCCTTCTGAATTTATTTTGTACCAAATGGCTTGACGAGAATTTATAGGATAGACTTCTAGTTAATGTGAGCTATAAACTGTCTCATTCACCCTATCATCTAAATTTTTGTGCATATTGCTGCTTGTTGAATTTTAATTTTTTCTATATTTTTTTCTGTTTTACATCACCTAAGCAGTGCTCGGCCTCCTGATAAGTGACATAATGTTTTATCCTAATCATGAAAGGTCTACTTTGCACTCATCCATGCTATATTTTTTGTTTCTTCTATGTGTAAAGTTGAGTCATAATTGAACACATTTGCTATCATTGATACTATCACTGAGCACAGTTTCTGATCCCATCACAGATGCTATCACTGATAAATTTGCTTGATATACACTGTACTACCACTGAGAACATATCCTTGGTAATCAAAATTGTAACTGATATTATCACTGAGCATATTATTTTTTGAGGTTCAACAAGTGGTAGAGTCCAGCTAGTCAGTGGACAACTCTCCTGCTGGCAATAAGCTCTTAAGCTCTAGTTTAATTTGAAGCAAAAAATGCTGACAAGTGGTCTGTAGCTGGCCATTTAAAGCAAAACCTTTTGAAGCTAACTTTTTGCTTAATTTCTAATGCTTACTGTCTATTAATGGAGAACACAAGTAGTTAATGAAGGAGAATCGGTTCCTCGGAGCGAGCTACACCTAAAAAACAAAAATATATTGGCGGATCTCTGGTGTTCTTGATTATCTTGGATATGTAAGGTATGTCTAACACCCCACCTCAAGATGATGGTAGAACACTTTGATTTTGACAAAGGAAAAATACAAACAAACCGAAAGAAGTATGCTCTTTGGTCACTCTTGTCAATTTTCTCTTAACTGAGTTTTTGCTTTCGATGTCATCAGTCTACTTCATATTATGGCAGAATTCAACAAAGCAAGTGCTTGCATTACTGATCCTTAGATTATATCAGCAGTAGTTTAGGAATGAATATTTTCATGCTTCGTTTTATATGTTGAATGTGTTGAACATATCAGTGGTTGTCATGCTAGTGCACAACTTTGGGAAGATACAAATCTTTTTGACTTGGTGACAAACAATCTTCATGCCATACACGGTATCAAAGCTCAAGTTGGAAGTTCCTTTGTGTCATCTTTATATATATATATATCTTTTGGGAGAAGTTCTCAGGTATCACTTTTCAGATTCCTGTCAGATTCCCATATGCCCATGAATCTATGTTTTCACACTTCCCATAAAAGATACACATTTCATCTTTACCTATTCGTATAGACTTTCTTCTAGTCCAGCGAAACTTAGGGGTTGCTCCTTGGTTGCATGAGCTTAAAGTCCATGGGCAACAAAATAGGCTCCCTACCAGTCAATCTGCATCTTAGTTATGTTGCGAGGACCTTGAAATATTTTCTTAAAGGCTTATAAGAGTTTTTTCCTATATACAAGACCCATCCAATCAAGAACAACATGTATGGGGTGGGGTTTGACCACAATTTTGGACTCTGGTTTATGACACACTAGCTCAAACAAATATGATGATAAAAAGAGGGGCTTTTAAGGGGCTTTCAACTCTGGTCCTTCAACATCAATGCCCGATACACCAAGTATCTCTCTCTCGCCATGCTACCAGAGAAGGGTCCAGCATATGTTGATAGGAACTGTACTTAACTTGTTGGGAAGGCCTTTGATCTGTACTTAACCATTGGGACCTTTCACATACTAGCAAAGTTGTTTGTCTGGAATATCTTCTGTCTTCTGTCTTCTGTCTTATGTCATCATTCATTAGAATATCTTACTATTTTTCTTACGTTACAGGTTACAAAAAATAATGACTCTTCTGTCCCTAAAATGAAAAAGGTTAAGAATTTGATCATAAATAATTTTTTTTTACTGTTTCAGTGTATAGCTTACTACTATGGTTGCAAATGACGAGGAAAGCAACATCTGGGATCCTCGAGTCTTGATCCTCTACTGGTGCTGGTCATGACCCTCTACCAATGCTTGTGTTTCCAATGTCTAGTGAGCTCTGATACGCTCTAATACACCAGTGTGCACTTAAATTTCTTCTGATACACCACTGTGCAGTTGATACTTCTTCTGATACTCGGGTATCCTACTATGGTGTTTTGGTTCTTCATTGGTGGAGCTGGTTGAGCCACATCATGGATGCGATTGAGCTCTTGCCGACCCACGGTGAGCTTCGATCTGATGCCTAGCGTCAATTGGGATCATATCGTAGAGGAAGAGTATTTTACTACGGTTTGAGCTTCCTTGTATAGATTTTTATTATGGTTTGAACTTCCTTCTATGTCTTATTAGTGTGTTTCTTGCATAGCTTACTACTATAGTTTGAACTTCCTTTACGGCACTGTATCGGACTATCTTGACAGTTCTGAATATTTGATCCTCAAATTTGGTCGAGGATGAGCACTTTCCCATTCCTTTATATACATATTGAATCTAATTTTCTTAGATCTACTGACAACACATGTTGCAAATGATGAGGAAAGCAACATTTGGGGTCCTCAAGTCTTGATCCTCCATTGATGCTGGTCTTGACCCTCTACCAATGCTTGCATTTCCAATGTCTAGTGAGCTCTGATACGCTCTAGTACACCAGTGTGCACTTAAATTTCTTCTGATATGCCACTGTGCAGTTGATACTTCTTTTGATACTCGGATATCCTGCTATGGAGGTCTGGTTCTTCATTGGTAGAGCTGGTTGAGCAGCATCATGGATGCGATTGAGCGCTTACAGACCCACGGTGAGCTTCAATCTGATGCCTAGCTTCAACTGGGATCATACCGTAGAGGAAGAGTATTTTATTATGGTTTGAGCTTCCTTTCATATATTTTTACTCTAGTTTGAACTAACTTCTATGTCTTATTAGTGTGTTTCTTGCATAGCTTACTACTATGGTTTGAACTTCCTTTACGCCACTGTGTTGGACTATCTTGACAACACCTACCCTATATACTGCTACATTTATTATACATTTTTAGGTTGCATACAACAGTCCTATGCGTAGATCATAAGAAAAGAGCGTGAAGAGCAAGAGGCCCAGCATAAGAAAGAGCTTGAGGCGATCAAAAGTGAGCTTAGGACTGAGCTCAAGGAGGAAGTTATGGCGATGTTCCTGAATGCTTAACTACTTTGTCAACAATCCAATACATCGTCCAGGTAATTTGCCAACTATCAACTTATTACATTGGTTTTTCTCTGTGATTCCTATGTTTGGTTTTCTCTCGTGGCTGCAATTAATGTTTGGTTTTTTTATCTCTGTGATTTTTTAAACTACTTCTCCATTTTCTTTCTTTTCAATTGGAAGTTGAACTATGTTACATTGGTTTCTTTTTTGGACTATGATTTTTGGAGTCTGAATTTTGTATACTGCTTTTAAAGTTTGTTTCTCCATTTCCTTTCTTTCAAGTTAGAATTTGTATTTATTACATTGGTTTCTCTTATGGACTATGATTTTTTTGGACTGAATTTTGCATTGTCTCGTGTCGGTATCGGTATCGGAACTTAAAGTTTGAGCTGCAAAAGAGTTTTGTTTCCCAATTTTTCCCTTCACTTAAAACTTTCTTTTTCATTTGAAGCTTCCTTTGTCACTTGAAGTTTGTTACTGTACATTAGTTTTTCTGTACAGTAACAAGCTTGTTACTTGTAGTTCCCATTTTTGGACTTGAAGCTTCCCAATTTTTGGACTGAAGCTTGTTATTTGTAGTTCCCATTTTTTTGTAAGCAGGTCTGTACAGTTTGGAAGAACTGTTAGCAGGTCTGTACAGATGGATTGATCCTTTTGTTCTGTTTTAAACATTCACAAACTAATGTAGTCTAGTCTGTACATTTTGGAAGAACATGTCTTTCTTTTCTGGTGGTTTGTATACAGTTAGCATGTTGCTAATATATTGGCATATCTTATTTCATTTGCAGGTCCTTCAAAAGCATTCTGGATAAGCTAAAATGATGGGCGACTATCTTGTGATGGGAAAAAAATTTGGGTTCATGTTGGATATACTTGAATGTTCAAACACATAGTGTAGTGCTTAATGTTTTGGGTTCAAAATTTTATATATACGTAATGGTGGAGACAATGGGTCCATTTTGTAATGGTGGAGACAATGGGTTCATTTTGTAATGGTGGAGACAAGGGGTTCTTTGTAATTGATGGTGTGGGTGATGTTGTGTTTTGAATTTATTTTGGAAATGATGGTAAAGGATGCTTACTGTTAAGCTTTTTCGTTGTTTATCAATTGAACATATATAGTTATATATGGATTTTGTTGTCTTCTACTTAATGGTAAAGAATGCTTGATGTTGTTAAGCTTTTTTTTGTATTGGAGCCCGACACCTGGAGATACATCTGAGGACAATGATCATATGAATTATGTTATGTGTGTATTTAAATGGTATGTTTTATAGCTGGAAGATACAAATGATAATTTCATAAGTATTACTTTTGGGACGGTTATGTAATTGGCCTAAATATAAATGACATCCTTTTGTGACGCTGGCAAATATTTCTAAGACGGATGATATTCATCACAAACTTTTTTATTTTGGGACAGTTTAGTAAACCGTCGTAAACATATAATAATTCAAACTCTTTCGGTATGGTTAGATTTTTCGACCCTAAAACCAAATTAGGACGGTATTTTCTGTCCTAAAACTTTTTGCCACGCCACCCTAATAGCACTATCACTTACCGTCCTAAAATTCGTCCCAAATTACAATTTGGGACTGATTTGAGCCTTTTTAAGACGAACTTTTGGCGTCCCATAAAGACACTTTTTTTGTAGTGAGGCTTCGGCATTTTGCGCCTTGTATTCAGTTTGTCTGCGATTCTTGAGCCGCTTTTAATAAATGAAGGGGTTTTCTTTAATATATATATATATATATATATATATATATATATATATATATATATATATATATATATATATATATATATATACACACATATACATATACATATACATATACAATAGGTAAAAACACCATAAGTGCATAAAATGGTTAAAAATTATGAATTAAAGCCAAGAGTCAACTCCCACAAGTCAAAAACAGCGTTCAAGGATCAAAAACTCAGAAATTATCACAATAAATCCCAGCAATCAAATTATCATAAAATTATTCAATTTCAATTTCAAGTAAAAACCCCATTTTCACAAAATGACCCAAAACTCAAAATACTCCAAATTAACCCACGAAACTTGGCAAATACGTCCGTCTCGACACGTGGGATGTGCTCGGGCATTCTCGGGGTCGAAACTGTGTCCGTATCGTATCCAGCGAACGAGTATCGGGAAACCCGATATGCGCGTGAACTGAATCGAAGCGAAGCCGATTTCTCCCTCGTTTTTGATCCAACACTCGTGAAACTTCACGTACACCTGGGCGTACACATCCCCGACCTACTGGCCGAGTTAGCGTGCATCCATGTGTCATGTCTGACACGCACGCAGGGCGTGTCTGCGTGCGGGTATGCGTGCATGCACAGCCACGTACACAGCGTCGTGCACGCGTGTCAACGAGTCTAGGGACTTGTGTGTCCCACCTCGTGTCTCGTGTCCTACCTCGTGTCTCGTGTCCTAGCCTAGGATAGGTATAGGGCTACATATTGGACACACTAAATCGTGTCCACGGGTCGTGTCGTGTCCACGCGAACGTCGTTTCAGTGGCGGCTGTCCCCTGCGCGCGCGCGTATGGCCGATCAGTGCCGACGTGATTTCTCCTTTATTTTTTGATGAAACATCACAAAACTTTGGGACCGTGTTCTCAGTCACGGCCCCCACCTACACGTCAATTTTTACGTGACCACGTGGCCTGTGCATCGAGAAATCACCCCCGAGCAGCAGGGCACGCATTTGGTCTGGCGTACAGCACGTTCGTGTCCTGTTTGGACACGGACACGAGTCGGATTCGTGTCAAAATTTATGGGGTCGTGATCCTCAGGTATAGGGCTACCAGAATATATAAATAGATGCAACAAAAATCAGAATTAAAATCATTACGACATTTCATTAAACACCTACAAATATTAACCGATACGGGTCCGATACGGACACCAAATGAATACGAAACTGGACGAAATTGATCCTACAGGTCCGGGGTACCTAGATGCACACTACTATGAAGAAAAAACAGAAAAAATAATACTAGAATAGGATTTACCTATTGAGAGTCAAAGATCTCAATGCAAAGGACTCTCCGAGCGCTCCAACGATCGAGTACCCTCGAGCAAACGCCACCACCACCTTGCTAGCAATGCTCCAGCAAGATCCTCTCCTTCCTACAAGCACAACAGACTTCGTTTGGGGAGAAGCGGACCCCGGATGCAAAAGTTAGGATTCTGAAGAGTGGAAAACTAGGGTTTTCTCTTGGAGGCTACAAACTACAACACAAGAAGGGGGGCTGCCTTTGGCCGACCAGCTATAGGGGTTAGGGTTAGGTTAGCACATGGGCCTAGGCTCCCTAAGTTGCTACTAAATCCCAAGTCCAAAAAGGCTTTAAAAAGGCTAACTAGAAATTGGCTAAAAATCAATTAAATCATTCTAAAATAACTAATTAATTCTAAATTAAAAACTAAATGATAAAAATCTAATTCTAATATGGCATATGGGTTCTAGTCATGGTTGGCTAAGTTAAACCCCTCAAGACTACTCAAACAACAAACCAAACCACATATCATCACATGAATTCAATAAATTAATAAAATAATCTAAAATTACAAAATGACCAAAATACCCTTGAAATGAAAAGTGGGTACGACAATGCATGTGGGCGCATAGCCTTGGGCGCATGCACTCTTTGGTGCATACCTTCTATAGCCTCCTGACTTCCTCCCAAGTGCACCCTGCCTCACCCATATGGGCACATAGTTCTGGGCGCATCCGCTCCATGTCACCCCATTGACCCCTTGTGCCATCTCTTGCAATTATTCGTATTTGTCCCCATGGTCCTTAGTGTCAGTTGTGACTTTGTTTGTACTCTTTACTTGACAGGTCCTATAATGTTATTTTTCATATTGCACATACACTCTGAGCTTTAGAATCGATCTTGGTATGGCACGTACACTCTCTGATAACCCGTTCAGTGGCCCGTCGTGGCACACTCTTGACCAGTACATTCTTGGCATACAAGTACACTTAACGTGAACACGACATGACAATGTGACTTTACATGATAACTCTTGATAGTGACCCGCCATGGTGCACCCTTGACAAGCAACTTGACATGATAATTCTTGATGGTGGTTGTCGAAGCATGAAAATTTTTCAGCAAATGAAGCCTCATACGCCCAAGTCAGTGTAGCTCCATGCGCCCAAGCCAGTAGAACTTCATGCGCCCAGTCAGTGAAACTTCATGCGCCCAGTCAGTACAACTTCATGCGCCCAGCCAGTGAAGTCTCATGCGCCTAGTCGGTACAACTTCATGCGTCCAGCCAGTGAAGTCTCATGCGCCCAAGACCAAAAGGAGGGCACATAGCCTGAGACACGGCTATGCGCCCAAGCCTGACTCAGTCAAAGCCATGATCAACACGTGCACCGAAGCACACAGCCACGTCAGTCTCCACGAGCAGTCGTGCACCGAAGCATGCGGCCACGTCAACGCCACGAACAACCCATGATCTCGCAGCCTGTATGTGCCTATGTCCTATGTGCCCAAAGCAGGACTATGCGCCCACATGAAAACCAGCGTGTTTCCTCATGTGGGCGAATAACACCATTCCAGTTCAAGAACAACTATAAAAGGGGGACCTCATCCCGCTTCAACAAGACAGAACGGAGAGCATTTTCAAGAGCCAAATTGCTGCACTTCTTGCGAGTGATCTGAGAATTAGCAATTTTCTTAGGTTTTCTCCCACTTTTGTAATCGAAGTGTCAACGGAGTAAAGGAGCAACTGTTGCTCGATCTCCAACATCCTATTCCCCAGAATTTTTTTGTACTCGGGGATCCTCAGCACAGGATCTCTCAGGCGTACTCGATTTGTGGTGCCTTGCGCCAATAAAAGAAATGATAGCATTTTCTTCTTATTTTTTGTGTGTGTCCACAAAAATGGCGACTCTGCCGGGGACTACCTTTTCCTTCGATTAAAAGGTGGTCACGCAATTTGATACCGACAAAGTAAGGAGCACTCAAAAGTTTCTGGTCGTAAAGTTCGATCAGCAGACGTTTGAAGAGATGCTCTCGAGGGACGGATCTACTCCCTTAAAATCTGCGAAGCCAAACATGTCTCGCAAGACTTGGCTTCCGAAGGCTTGCTGCGCATATCCTGCTAGTGTCATAGGAGATATGCAACAGGAGGACTCTGTCACATGGGCGCATGACTCTGCCACAGAGGTTTCCTAAATGGAGAAGGCTCACACCGTTCCGGGCTCTACTAGCCCTGTGACTTCTTCCCTCCACAACCAACAACAGGGTGTTCGACACTCGAGACTTGGCAGAGAAAAACACTACGATGCCAAGAATCGTGGTGTGCGACACTGTGGCCAAACCCGGCAAGGCTCACAAACGAAGGAGGCAAAACTGGAAGAAAACAACGCTGCTCCAACAAGCATGCGCCCAAAGCCATGCGCCCAAGGATGTGTTTGGGCGCATATCCCCAACCAGAACACTTCTGTCTTCGACAGGCTGGGCATCCTGGGTCATGCGCCCAGGCTCTCTGGATCCATACTATGCGCCCACATCAAGGCGACTCAAACATGCTGTCCCGAAGCATGCGCCCAAGCCAAGTCTCCAAGGCCTATACGCCCACAGCAAAAAGATAGGCCCCAATACGTGTATCACGGGGTTGTCTTCAAGGACATCACAGAACTTAGGTGTGGCGGTTGTCCCTGCACGTGAACTAAGTCTGGATGAGCCTACTCTCCTTACGAACCCGCATGCAAAGCTCGACGATGCATGCAACATGGTTGTAAGACAAAACTCCCTTCCGTTGACTTGCGCGACATGATAAATCATAAGCGTAAAGCGAGAGAGAACATAACAATTCATAGTGCACTTTCGTGCGCCAATGTTGTTATCAACTGTTGTTGCTCCAAAGTAACAAGAGTACCTCAGAGAAAGTCCGTGTTTCGACGGCACCATTTCTCTGACGATGAGAAGCCACTGTCTATTTCATCCAACATGGCTTCATGGGGTCCTCCTTACGGGAGCCCCAATCAAAGACGGTGGACCACCAACCCAACCTTCTATCTCAGTTCCATGAGACGGAGAAGACAAAGTCTACCAACAGATGTCCAACAGGCTGCCACATCTGAAGGAGTCTATATAGGCACCCGGTCAAAGGCGAGGCTCCGTACGGACGATGAAGAATCCCAAGCTGGGGGTAGTATTCCCTCAGGGTCTGAAGCAGATGACCCCCACACTTGGGGTGGCCTTCCAGAGGACGATGATCTGTCCGAGTCCGATGACGACAATCTACCTCCTCTACCTGAAGACGAAGGACTTGTCCACTCAAAGACAGACAGCATCAGCACCAGTTGTACTATTTCCTCTGCTCATCCTCGCATGTTATCTACATACATGGCAGACGGAGAAAGACCTGAAGAAGCCAGTGATCAGACCAGCAAACGTCTAGAGGGTCTTGAAACAACATTCGCCAAGATCACCGATATGTTTACCAGTATCATGGCGGTTCAAGCTGCTGGAGCTGTTCGTCCACCTCAATAAAACGTCTCAGCTCACGCTAGTCCGGCTCACAGCAACAATCCTTCTTCACTATAAAAGGAGTATCATTCCGTTGTGCCTCCTCCAAATCTTACAAATGCTGGGGATGGTCCTTCGCCAACAACGCCTGACAATCGTTCAGCAGCCGTTTCCCAACACCTGTTCAATCAACAGGATGCAATTGATTCCCAGGTCGCTCACCTCGATACCATCTCATACAAAGATAAGCTTCAGAAGATGAGAATATCTCAACCGTATTCCCCTGAGTGGGAGAATGCTACTTGCCCTCCTAACTACAAGCCACTGACTCTGAATTCATTTGACGGGTTGGCTTCTCCTCGTCAACACATGACGTACTTCAACACGCAGACTCCACACTTGCCCAGGGATGATCCATTCTTGTCGAAGCTATTTATTAGCACCTTGCAGGGGGTAGCCTTCGAATGGTTCTGCAGTCTGCCTGACGGATGTATCAACTCATTCAAAGATTTGGAGAGATTGTTCCTCAACTGGTTTTACGAGAGTGGCATGCATGTTAGTATGTCCACCATCATCGAGACCAAGCAAAGGAGGACTGAGTCTGTCATCGCCTTCATAGAACGCTTCAGGCGGCTAGCACTAAAGATGCCCTTCGATATACCAGACTCAGAACTTATGGATACTTGTCGACATAACTTTCTTCCTACAGTAAAGTTTTGTCTAGGTATACATAAGTATGATACATTACCCGCTTTTATTGGGGCCACTGATGCTGCTAAAAACGACGTTCCTAACTTGGAGCTACTGGGGTTGAAAATACCCAAATCCGAAGACAAAGGAAAGCACCCTCAAACTATCCCTGTCTGTGGGGGTAAAGGGAAAGAAATCCTGAAGGTCGACACATCCAAGGGAGCTTCCAATTCTCAAAGCATCTCCGACAAGCCTAAGGAGACCTTCTTCTTTGATGAAGACGATGTCATTACCTTCTTCCATACACTGACGAAGGGTAATAAGCTGACATTGCCTCCACCACGATGTCCTGCAGAGGCGAGCCAACTCAATGATCCCAAGTACTGTCTCTATCATCAGTATGTACATCACTCCACCAAGGATTGCATCGTCCTGAAGAAGAAGATACAACAGCTCATCGACAGCCAAGTGATCAACCTCGAAGCTGAAGATAAGGTCGTATCTGCTAACATGATCTCTCTTTGGTTCGACGACTTTCCTCCTACAGAAGTCCCAGACGGCGTGGTCCCTATCCCTAAGGCTATAATGGAAGTTGTCAACCTACCACCAGCTCGCAACTCAACTTTGGTGCCACTCATGACTGAACGTGGTGAGGTTATGTGGGTCTATCCGGACCTCGTCCAGGAAGTGACGCAGGGGGTAGCACCTCCCAAAGCAAGAAGGGACAAGAAATTCAAACTATGCCATATGGTGTCCTCCCCCATCTACGAGGTTCTATCTGGTGAGACGCGATCAGGGAAGACTTATCTTCGGACGTACGATCCCGCACAAGAGGAAGCAATAACTCCTCAAGCTCTTGCCGCCCCCATAAGCTCGGAAGCCGGCCCGTCCAAGTCTCAAACCACAGACAAATCCAATCAGAAGGGAACGCGGTTTGCCAAGTCTCTAAAGGTGCCAACTCCCGAAGGCATGGATCGACCCTACAACTTTGACATACTGGCTCAGCTAGCCAATACACCTGCCAGGTTGTCTCTTTTCGATCTATTGCGACTCTCCAGAGAAACGCGGAAGGCCTTAAGTGAGGCATTACTACATGTCAACTCTTACCTCGCTGAAGTCAAAGCCCCCGCTGAAGATCATGTCTCCTGTCCCCACTGCCACAGTACTATGGACGTGGTGCCCAACATCACTTTCTCACAGGAGGACATGCTACTCAAAAATAATTATCATGATAGACCCCTGTACTATACGCGGTATATCGGGGTGATCAAGGTGGACCGCATGCACATCGATCCAGGATCCTCCCTCAGCATCATTCCTAGAAGTTTGCTTCAAATTCTGGGAATCCCTTTGCACAAGCTATCCGCAACCAACAGAACCATCATGGCTTTCAATGCTAGTCGAAGCCATCCGCTGGGCAAAATTCGTCTCAAATACCAGATCGGTGATCTCCGAACGGAGGTCTCCTGCTACGTGATCGACGCCAACGTATCCTACAACGTCTTGTTGGGACGTCCATGGATACACGAGAACATGATCGTTCCTTCCACACTTCACCAGTGCTTCAAGTACGTCAACAGTGACGGTGTCGTAAAGACGGAGTTTGTCAATGTCGATCTTTTAAGGGCATCGAAGCTTACTATGGGGATTCGGTACTCTACCAATCCCAACCCCCCAAAGACGATAGCAACAAAGCTGACAATGAAGCTAAAGCAAGTCCATCCCCCAATGTTGGTCCCTTGATTGTCCGAGTCAAAGGACGTACTACTCCAGAAAGTACTCCGAATCCTCTCACAATCTGGGTGATAAAGAAGAACCCCGACAAGGTCAAACCGTTGACCATCACTCTCAGTAAGATACCCCAGGTGGAACCTACTGATGCTCGTCCTCCCAAACCTGAAGAATTACCCTATGTGGTGAACTAGGCCAAGACTGTGGCTCCTCTTCCGGATGATGATCCTCTCAAAGAGTCTATCAATACTCATAATAATGTACCTTCAGCGGATGATATTATCCCTGAAGAATAACTTGTGTATTTCCTTAGTAAAGATTTATCTTTGAATTACTCCGATGTCTATCAACCTATAAACCACTACATAGATACGATTTACTTTCTAGAGAATGGCATAGGACCATACCTCTGCATGCCGGTCACAACACCTCACCTACGAGAAAAAGTCTACCCTAAAGATATTCTCTACTTCATCGTTCCAGCCAGAAAGAAGGATGAAGAGATAATCATCTTCGGTAGTATAATTGGCAAGAGGAAGTTCGTTCCAGACTCTACTTCTCCTAAGCACAAAGCAGAAGCTGACTATGACTTCGAAAAAATGCAACTTTCTAGTATAGTTGGCAGGCCAAGAATATCATCCAGAATATGGGGTATGACATCAAAAGCGACGAAGGGCTAAATTACGGCCAAGGACGACGGTCGCCAATACGACACTTTGCTCCTTCTGGAAAATCCGAGAACTACTATCAATGAAGCGGTTTTGGTTTGGGCTATGTCTCTCCTCCAATAACTCCCGAAAGATCAGATTATAAAGCAGATTGTTGTTCTCATTCTTCTGATTCCTCCCTCTGGGACTCAGACTCCAGCATCGGCGACATATTCAAAGCAACTCTGTCTGCCAACATAGTTTTCGTCGGCCAAATTGTAGACGATGACCAATCAATCGAACTCGAGCAAAGGGCTCAAAAGATGGACACCAGGTGGGAGCTGCGCTTCGAATAACGGGAACCACCTACCGAAGACGAAGTCATCCAAGTCAATCTAGGAGATGAAGCATCCTTTAAACCCATCTTCATCAGCAAAAGTCTATCTAGCGGTGAACGCCAATCTCTTATACAACTTGTAAGAGAATACATTGACATCTTCGCATGGATCTACGAAGTCATGCCAGGCTTGGATCCTAAAGTCGCCATGCACTGCCTGAACATTTCATCCAAAGCTAAGCCGGTGAAACAGCAACAACGACGATTCCGACCAGACATCATGGAAGCCATCGAGAATGAAGTCAAGAAGCTCATTTCCAGCGGATTCATTCAAGTGGAACAACACCCAGACTGGGTTGCCAACATCATCCCAGTCATGAAAAAAAATGGTAGAGTTTGGGTCTGTATCGACTACCGTGATTTGAACTCTGCATGTCCGAAAGACGAGTTCCTTCTAACGATCACTGACGTAATGATCGACAATACTTGCAGCTTCGAACGGATGTCCTTTATGGATGGGTTCTCAGGCTACAACCAAATCAAGCTGTTTCTCGACGACGAGAAGCACACATCTTTTCGAACACCGTTGGGGGTATACTGCTATACGGTGATGCCCTTTGGATTAAAGAATGCAGGGCGACATACCAGCGAGCCATGAACATAATTTTTTGTGATCATTTGCATAAAACTGTGGAGTGCAACGTAGACGAAATCGTAGTCAAGAGTCGTCTCAAGGGCAACCACCTCCAAGACTTGAGAACGTTGTTCGAACTAATGCGTGCACACCAACTCAAGATGAACCCAACCAAGTCTTTCCTGGGAGTCTCCAGCGGCAAGTTTCTTGGTTTTGTCATCACTTCAAAGGGTATACATCTGGACCAGAAGAAAGTGAAGGCTATCTTCGACATGCACCCTCCAAGAAACCTCAAAAAGCTATGCGGACTACAAGGAAGGCTGGCTTACATCAGGCGATTCATTTCAAACCTCTCCGGAAGGTGTCAACCGTTCACCCAGCTCATAAAGAAATGCATATCTTTCGTCTGGACTGAACAATGTCAACGCACATTCGACGACATCAAGGCATATCTTATAAGCCTTCCAGTATTGGTAGCTCCAATAATGGGGAAGCCCTTCTTACTATACGTCCGCGCTATGGACCACTCTCTTGGTGCCCTATTAGCCCCAGAAGAATGAAGGCGGCCATGAACATGCAATCTACTACCTCAGTCGTACAATGGTTGGTGTCGAACACAGATACACACTAGTGGAGAAGGAATGCCTCGCACTAGTATTTTACATCCAAAAGATACGCCACTACGTGTCTGGGCATACTATTCACATCATATCTAAAGTAAACCCTCTCAAAATACTCATGACTAAACCAGGTTCTCTCAATTCCCGTTTAGCTATATGGACAATGCTGTTGACTCCATATGATATGATCTTCGTCCCTTAGAAGGCAGTAAAGGGCCAAGCATTAGGTGATTTTCTAGCAGCTCATCCGGTGTCGGAGTCGTCCAAACTCTACGATGAAATTTCTGACGAAGTGGTAGAGTCTAACACTGCAACTAAAGAAATACCTATTTGGCAAATGTTCTTTGACGACGCATCAAGAATAGGGCCCAAAGGAAACATCGTGGCTGGAGTAGGTGTCGTGCTCGTGTCACCTGATCATCTGGTTATACACCACACATATTCTCTGGTAGAACCATGCACCAACAACTTGGCCGAATATAATGCTTTATTAATCGGCCTACAACTGGCAAAGCAACTGGGAGTTGAATATCTGGAAACTTACGGTGATTCCAAGCTAATAGTTAGTCAGGTCCGAGGGGATTATGAAGTTCGCCACGAAGATCTCATCTCGTACCACAGAGCAACAATCGAGCTGGCATCTACTTTCGCTGGATTCTTCATCGAGCACGTGCCTCGACTACAAAACATAGAAGCAGACGCTCTAGCACGTCTCGACGCTTCCTTGACCATCCCAGCCAATACTAAGTAGTCGATCACAGTGTCTGGTCGAGAATTATTCTGTGTGAAAGATGCCTTGCATATTCATCGCAGTTATGCAGTGAAAACAAACGTCGATGTCAACGACTGGAGATTTCCTTTTTTAGACTACGCTGTTTATGGAATCCTCTCCGAGGACCAGAAGGAAGCAGTATCCATCAAAAGGCGATCCAGCAGATTTTACTATGATACAACAACCAAGATGTTGTACCGACGTTCTTACGACAGGCTACTATTACGATGCTTATCAGACACAGAAGCCAAACATAGACTCCGGGAGGCGTACGATGGAGTTTGTGGTGCACATCAACCAGGCCCCAAATTACAAGATTGATTCAAAAGAATGGGTTATTACTGGCCCTCAATGATAGAAGATGCTGTTGAATATGCAAAGAAGTATAGAGCTTGTCAGTTCCATACCGATTTCATTCATCAAACTTCGGAGTTTCTACATCCGACGGCAGCATCTTGGCCGTTTGTAGCCTGGGGCATGGACGTCACAGGACCAATCAGCCCGCCATCCTCCAGAGGACATCGGTTCATCCTAGCCATAATCGATTACTTCTACAAATAGGCGGAAGCTATACCGCTCACTGAAGTGAAGACATCAAACGTGATCAGTTTTATTAAACATCACGTCATCTACCGCTTCGGCCTACCTCACAGGATCATCCATGATAATGGTCCACAGTTTGCAAGCCATGCATTCTATCAGTTCTGCGATAAGAATCGAATCCAGAACATAGCCTCTACTGTCTACAATCCAACGGCTAACGGGCTAGCAGAAGCCTTCAACAAAACCATCATAAAGCTTCTTAAGAAGTTCGTGTCTTCAAACAAGCACGATTGGAACGAGAAGCTCGGTGAATGTCCATGGGCTTATCGCATAACGGTCCGAACTCAAACAGGCAGTACGCCATTCTCTCTGGTTTATGGAAGCGAAGCAGTTCTTCCTCTAGAAATCCAGATTCCTTCTCTCCGAGTAGCCTTAGCCAGCGAGCTGACTACTGAAGAAAGCTATCGTCTGCGACTCTAGGAGCTCGGAGCGCTAGACAAAAAATGCTTGTTAGCTCATCAGCACATTGAGCTATACCAAGCACGCCTTTCCAGAGCCTTCAATAAAAAGGTGAAGGAAAGAATCTTTCAAGTCGGCGATCTAGTTTTAGCAGTGAGAAGACCGATGGTCATGGCGCACAAAACAAAAGAGAAATTCCAGCCTAAATGGGAAGGCCCTTTCGTCATAGAATCTATGTATTCTAACGGTGCGTACCGGCTAACCAAGTCCGACGGCGACTTGCTAATGATGCCTATCAACGACAAGTTCCTGAAGAAATACTATGTGTAACCTTTTTGTTCACATTTGTTCAGTCATGTAAATGTACAGTGCGATGTTTATATGATTAAAAAAACTATCTAACTATTATCCGTATTTCAAGAGTCTTCAATATGCCCTGGATAATAGGTCCTCTAAATATTTCCCGAGTGGAATTATTTCTGTTTTTGAATCTGTCCAAACTCGGTTTGATGAAAATAAGTCATGTCCATACCATCTCTGAATTGTCTTCCGATAATCGTTCCCTATTGAAATGATTATGTTTTGCCACGACCACATAACCTCTGAGCAAAGCATTCATTAAGGATAATCATGTCCCTATTACCTCTGAATTATCCACTCCCCCTAATGCTATATATCTTCCCACGTCCATATTACCTCTGGTCAGATATAGAACATCCTCTGCTATTACGTCCATATTAACTCTATCAGCAGCATCATTCAACTTATTATCTATATTCGAATCATTTCGAATATAAAATGGATAATAGGTCCACATCAAAAATTCTCCAGCGGAATATCCACCAGAAATATCTTTACTACGTCCACATTACCTCTAGCATCGGTATTTCACAAAATTAAATTTATTTCCAAAAAGATTCTTTATTTTGTACATTAAACGTCTATCAAAAGACGGAAAAGGGGTACAAGAGCTGTGACGACCAAAGAAAAAAAAGAGTTACAAAATATACGGGATGCCCTTTACACAAAATACCGTATCATTGGCTCTCTAATACAATCACCACAGATGTCACAAGCAAAGAGTTGAGCGAATGTATTCTGTTTATTCAAAATCAATTACATTCACAGGACTACATCTCATGGGCAAGACAAAAAGTTCTTCATCTCTTCATCTGGATAAGAAGTAAAAGATTACATCGATGACCAAAAGAAGGGAAAACTTGCTACTCGTCAGCAACACATAGTCTGGTCAGCTTGGCAGCACCACGCTTTCGCCAAAGAGTAGTTTTTTGGTCCGCGAAAGAGGTTATGTTTTACTGCTGAGCAAGCAAACAAGGCTGTTGAACCTCCGAGAAGCTACACAGAGGAAGGCAAATATAGCATGCTAAAATTGTGATCTTCTCTCCTCCATGTTGTGGACGTCGTGGGCCCATTTCTCTAAGAGACCATATCTTCAAAACAATGTCTCTAGTGTTGCTTTTGCCTACTTGAAGAACCGTGAAAGCAGAACTTTCATGATGACATCCAACTATCGTCTGACTCTTCGATGTATAAAGGTTCTTCCTACCATCTGAGAAAAACCCTACCGAAATACGAAGAGTCCTGAGCTCTCTGATGTGTGCGTCAAGTGTTGCATCTTCACCATGCCCAGAATCACCGACGCCAGTCCTGAAAATTTTTTCAAGCCAGAACCCTTTCGAAACACGAAGAGTCTTGAGCTCTCTGATGTGTGTATCAAGTATCGCATCTTCACCGTGCCTAGAATCGCCGATACTGATCCTGGAGAAATCAAGTGTTGCATCTTCACCATGCCCAGAATCGCCGATACTGATCCTGAAGAAATCAAGTGTTGCATCTTCACCATGCCCAGAATCGTCGATACTGATCCTGGAGAAATTTGCCAGCCAGATCCCTGCAAAAAGCAAATGGAGTCAGACTCAGAAAACTGCAGAAAAAACTAAGTCCTGAAGACTCCTATGCGCCCAAATGGCTATGCGCCCAAAGGGATATAGGCCTAAAACAGAGACATGTGGGTGCATAACACCCAGACAGTATATGGGCGCATAACATGCCACTGATTAGAGGGCACATAACATGGCAACACGTGGGCGTATAGCACACCACAGTGTTGGCGCATGACTTCTGTGGGCGCATAATAATGCTCAACAGAAGCATATCGCCTCAGGCTCAAGCTCCCGGGCAGAAGAAAAGTCCGAGCATCGCAAATTAACGCTCGAGACTTTGTTTTTTGCAGTATGCCCTCACCCAGAATCGGGTCCTGGACTGCCGAGGACGCTGCCGCAGGAGGAGAATCACTCGGCGCAGCCCCCTGCCCTTCGTGGATCTCTTGGCAACCTTGAGAGACATGGTTTGTCATGCCCCGCTCCCGTAGGAGCGATCGTCCTCGCTAAGGCGTGATGCCGCACGGGCCTAGGTTGCACCCGTACAAGGCTATGTCCGGAAACGACCGATTTGAGCTAGGCTACAGAGTCGCACAGAGTGTCCCCATTTGTAGCGAAAAGTAAAATGAACACATATTGATGCAATTTCAAAACTCTTTATTAACATTCAAAAAGTTTACAAGCGGCGCTAAGCCAAGATTACAATCGCTCAAGCTCTCTCTCTCTCTCTGAAACATAAAAGGCGTGCCAAGTGGCTTACAAGATGGAATGATTCATGGCGATGTTCCGATATATTATGTCCTGTATAGGGTGCTTCAGCTTCTTGCAACGCTCCAAGGCCCCAGAGTTAGCTCCGTGCCTTAGCACGTTCGAGGGAAGCTCCGCACCCGATGACGACTCCTGTGTCCTGCAAGCAAACTGTGGGGTTATCAGTACATTGTTATGCACTGGTGGGGAGGCTAGCTCGCCCATAATGCTATACTTACCAAACACATTCTATTTACTTTTGTGCTCCGTCTATCATTCATTGTCTTTCTAATCTTGCCTTAGGATCATTTTCATGGCATATTTTATAACCTATCTCGTGTTGTCGAATTCAAGTGTTTGCATGGAAATACATGCACGACTTACCCATACATACCGTCTGGCCTTCCCTGTCCAAAGTAAACCAAGTTAGTCAACAATTCATATGAAATAACTTAACGTAATTCATGTAAACATTCATTGTCAAGGGCGTGTTCCTGCCTCAGGTCCTAGCGCATCGTAGGCGTATTTTCTAACTCACTTGCACGAAGTACTTTTGATCATTTGTATGTTACATTCAATGTCTGTTCAGAGGGTGCTTCATTCAGTTAACTTAGACTACTTTGATTTCAATGCAAGGACTTGCACGTGGATTGCCACCAGCAAAGCCCACTTAAATCTATATGTACCGGTCGCTGGCATGTCAGCCATTTTGGATATTTTTTGCTTTGGTATTCTCATCGATCAAGCGTGATGGCTGGTACACCTTGATAGACTATTGAAGTACTGGCCCTATGTTTGGTTATGTGCCCAAGCCCGCACACCTGTCCGCCCGTAGGCTATGATTTCGCCTAGGCCGACCACGAAATCGTCGTTCGTTGCCCTTGGAATCCCTTTTCACTCGTGCACGAGTCCATCCACGACCATTTCGTATTGTCTTATCATTTTAACTTAACGGCTGTCTTTGAGCCATAGGCTGTCTCTGAGCCATAATGCATTATCGACCAGGTTGGCGTCCGTACAGTGCGGGTATCGAGCCCCGTTGCACGTGCCTGTCACACCTGTCGCTAACTATTCTTTCCTTTCTTATCTTTCATTCATTCTTTCTTTTCTTTCTTTCTTCCACTTGTTCGTTCGTTCATTGACTCATTCATGTATTCATTCATTCATTCGTTGATTCATTTATTCTTATATTATGTAACTCCTCGTGCGAGAGTCGCCTTGGCGGCCCATCGGTCTCGAAGTCTTCCAATGTTGCTATATTCTACTCGGAATGACTATGTCGATAGTCTTTCGTTTCATTGTTGTAAACCGATTATTATTTCATTGTTGAACGCATAGGGAATTTGAATGTAAGCGTGTGCCTTAGCACGAGCGTGGAGCGTGGTACGAGAGTTCCTATATTTTTCTATGTTCTTTTCCATATTCTATACAAGCATACAAGATAGGATTATTCCCTTAGCTAGGTGCGTTGAGTCATTTATTAGCATGCGCGATGTTATCGCCTAGCGATTCTAGCAATAGTATCCGTATTGTCATGTGTCTAGGCTAAGCAAAGACGGGTTCATCGGAGCCACCCACCTTAGCGATGTTCGCATAGGCCGAGCGATACTCCGAGTGCACCTTTGAAAGTCTAAGTCTGGATTCATCTTGACGGGTCAATGTAAGTCTCGCATCGATTTTTCATCAGGTCGATGCCAACTCTTCGGGTCGACGGCTCGCTTGAGTCGTTGTACTTGCCGTTTGAATCGGTGTTCCGCTAGGACGGAGCGGGTCATTACACAATACACCACTCAAAACAAGTCTCGTCCTCGAGACTTCCTGAGTGCAGGTTATTCTACCGCTCCCTAACTCATGTCGTGTGCCTATCTTAGACAATCCCTACTGAATGACTTTATCGCTCACTTTAGAGTTGATGGTACTTATTCAATTGTCGTGTTTCTTCGACTTGGTTGCTATTTCTTCGTGTCATGGGACTGAAATGGTCGCACGAGGTGCATTGTAATTTATCTAACTCGAGAGTCGTAAGCTGAGGCAAACTCACTTTCGTTTATACGCATCTCAACACCCACTTGTAGCTGCATTCGAGTTCATCATATCGCTGAGTGGGGACTGTGCACATATTCAAGGCGTCCTCTGAATACGTACATTTCAACCAAGCTTAGCGATTAGCGAAGTCGGGCAAGCTACTCGTGATAGTTTTGATTTGCCGATCGTTTCACTAACTTCGATTTAAAACCGAACTCGCGTGCATCACACTATCGTTTATCTTGATCCTCGAGATGATCTGATTCGTTTCGCAAGCGTTCTTGTCTACGAAATCAATACAATTTCTTCTTCTTAGCGGAGTCGACCAAGTCTTAAGTACTTTTCGTCCGATTCAAGACCAAGTATTACACTATCATCGAGTACGTCTTCCTATCAATGATTCAATTCATTATCCCAACTTTACTTGCGCATCATCCATTCCTATCATTCGCTTTATTTAGGGCCAATCTCGTCGTCGTTCACGCACACTCTCTGTTCCCGTCCTACTCTAAGTCTTGCTGCCCCAAGTCTATCGTCCGTCCAGACGATACCGTAAACCACACTGGTTCAATCACTCGGCATAGGGTCGTCCGCCTATCCGCTAGGTCATCTCATAAGGTCATAGGTACAAGTCAAGTCCGTGGCTCATCGTGCAAGGTCGTTGTACGACGCTCGCCCCAAATCCTATGGTCAAACCATTTTGTTCGTTCGTACTGGAGTTTCTACCCAAGTTCGCTTCACTCAAATTTCTAAACATCAAGCAGCGTTCACCCTATTCGCATCAACACATTCTCCGTTCCGAGTCCGAGCTCGCTTAGGAAAGTCATCCTACGATAGGTTGTCCTCAATCAAATCCTTGATATGTCAATATCGTGCGTCTGTACAAACAATTTCTGTTGTATATCTCTTCAAGTGTGTTTGATACAATCTACCTATCCATCCTATCCAATTCATATAGTCGATCACAAGGTCGTCTAGCCTTGCAATATGTCGCGTCTCGATCTCACGCAAATCTGATTATCCACGACGGGCATGAATCACCATGTCAATATTCCCGCAGAATAATCGTTCTCATCGGAACGTAACTCTAACGTTGCGTCTAGACTTACTTATTTTCGATACGCAGATTGGGCCTGTAGAAGCATGGAAAATATCAGAGTAATGGTCCATGCGGCTCTGGGAAGAAGCCCATGCGGCTCATACAGGAGCTGCCCTACGCGATTCAAAGAAGACTCTCAGTCTCATACGGCTCGAGAGTGTATGCGGTTTATGCGGCCCGATCGACGCCACATCCCCCCTTGGGATCCTTCCCTACAGCTGGCCATTTGAGTAGTGGCCTTATTTAATGCCCTGACACTATTCGACGACTGTGACGGCTCTGACATAAAGCGTCATAATGGTTCTGCCATAATGACAGACTCTTCGGGAAAAGAAGAAAATCTCTGACCCGATCCGACAGAAGTCCTAGATTGCCACGTGGCACGACTCATGCGGCTTAAATGGGGAACAGCTTCATACGGCTCACTAAGAAGTCACCCTATATGGCCAGCAGAAATCAGCCATATACGGCCCACCGAGAACCCAGTCCCTGCGGCTCAATACAACGCTAGCTTATGCGGCTCGTAGAGATTATGCATATGCGGCTCATTGAGAGTTCATCCCCTACGGCTCAATAAAGCACTGTCCCATGCGGCTCATGAAGATTATCTCCCTGCGGTTCAAGTCTTGCCTATCCCATGCGGCTCTGGCAGGACCCACAATTAAAATACGTGGCATCGAATCAATCAAGGATTTAACCGAATCCCAACAAATATATTTGACATCATCATCATAATTACTGAGATCAGGGCATATCATTTATTATCAAGCCAATGGGACACGTGGCGAGCAATCGGACATTGGTATAATCAATCATGAAGATTTAAAGCAGTTAACATTAATTGCTCATAAGATTCGGTACTATCTGCATTAATGGCCTAGATTCATTGTAATCAGGATCAAGGGTTCAGATAGATTGAAGGAGCGCCGACATTCCAAACAAATGATCATTAGCAAACCGTAATAATCGCCCCCCACTCTTATAAATAGCCAGCATCATTTCTTTGCACAGACCCCCCCTCGGCAACAAAAGAAAAAAAAAGAGAGACAGATATACAGAGAGAGTTCCCCCCTTTTCGATAACCACAGAGAGAGAGAAGCCAGGAGAGCAACACGAGGAGAGCAAGAAGAGCATTTCTTCGTCTACGCCAAGCAGATCTTCCACGAGCCAAGGCTGCATACCGATCGTCCAAGGAGTAAGGCAGAGCGGCCGTCGCTTTCCCGAGCCTCTATCATCACCCTCCAGAATCAAAAATAAACAATTGTACTTAGACTGCTATACCTAGGTTTTCGTCCCTAGGCTTTTTTTGTACAAGCGAGTCTGTAACGTGAAGTAAAAGTCCGGTCCTCCGATAATTGTTCTGTTCTTTTATATTTCATGGCAGATACGATGGCGACTCTGCTGGGGACAAACTTCTTCACGGCTGAGGAGTTGGTGACGCAATCGGATGCAGCCAAACTTGGCTCCACACAACAGAAGATGGTCGTCCGCTTCGACCAACAGGCGTTTGAAGAGATGCTCTCTGAAGGCAGCGCTGGCCCGGTCCAGAAGCGCACCCGCACCACGAAGGCTCGCAAAGAGTGGAGGCCAAAATCATTTGCTCCTCCTCAAGCCCTCGATGGGATACCCTCTGTTGCTCAAGACGGCGAGAAGGACTCTCCTGCGGCCCCACTTCAGATCGTAGACAACTCTGCTGTCCCCAAGTCCGATAGAAGAAAACACTATGATGCTGGACTTGCAGGGGCAAAGAGGAACTCTGTGCGATCCGAGCCGCAGAAGGGTATTAGCCGCAGGGAGAAAGCCCATACGGCTACATCCGCCAACCGCATGAAGAAAACTCATGCGACTACATCTGTCAGCCGCATAACTTATGCGGCTACAGTTGCCGACCGCATGGATGAGACTCATGCGGCTATCAAAGTCAATCGTTTGCAAAAAACCCATACGGCCACAGATGCCAACCGCATGCGGTCAGCCTGCACGGTCGTGACTCCTAGCCGCATAAGAACTCATCCGACGGCAGAAGACAACCGCATGCAGACAGCCTGTACGGTTTCCAATCCCAGCCGCATAGCATCCGCTCCATGCTCCTCTTGATCAGTTTTCGACCGTCTCTCGTACGGTCTGAACCCTGATAATTCTCTGGATGATAAGCCAGACAATGTGGTATTCAACTTGGACTCTTCTTATTATGCACCCACAAGTGCTAAGAAGAAGAAGTATAGGGCAGCGCGGGCTCATCAAGCCCAGACAGCTGCCCCAACCTCCGACTATCGGGGCGTCCCGCTGATTATCACGCGGGCATCTGATGGGAAGTTGTATAGGACCGCTCGAGTCCAGTCCCCAGCGGCAAACGGACAAAGTGGTTCCTCTAACCTGCGTGAGGCTATCCTCCACAAACGCAAGGAAAGAGAAGGGGCCTCGGCGTGCAAAGAGTCCTCACATGGACGTCACTGTACCCAGATCATCGTCAACAGCTGCTGCAACAACACGACAGTGACGGAAGACCGACCGTCCGTCTTCCAAAGATTACAGCATCCGAGCTCGGAGGACGAGGCACCTCCTGTTGTCTCCTGCAATTCCGCGTAGAAAATCCCCGCCGAGGGGAGAGAGAAGAAGACAAGCATCTCCAGTCCGAAAATATCAACCACTACAGCTAAAAAATTGTCGGCTAAACGGTTGCCCTCTACCGGAGTATACCAACACACCCGTTTGAAGACAAAATCTGCTGCAATGGAAGATTCATCGTCCGCACCGCTGAGGGTCGAGGGAGCTGGGGGTAGCACTCCTCCGAACATCCACGACAATCCGATGTTTCAGGAAGATGAGCCCGGGGAAACAACCCTCCCGTCAGGTACAACAGATGCCGACGTCCCCGATGACATCCATGACTCTCAAGATGAAGCAAGCTCCGAAGCTGGGGGTACTGTTCCTTCCGAGTCCGAACCCGAAGAGAATATTCCTACCTACCCCGATGATTTCTCGATGCACGGGTATGACTCAGAGGGCACACCCTCCACCGTCCCTTCCGTCACTCCTCACGTAAGGACGGTATTCATGACGGACAACAATCAAGGCGGTTCCAGTGATCGCCAACGCATCGACACTTTGAAGGCCATACTGCACGCCTTGGTCAAGTCTGTAGACGAGATCAAAGCGGCTCTTCCTACTCTGCAAGGGGTGACCCCTGGCCAAACAAGCACGGGTCCCACAAATAATATATATTCAAATTCAGCAGCACCGAACCCGGGCAATAATCCTTTCGAAGTAACGGCTCCTACTGCGACAGATGAGACCCGAGAAGTAAGGAGAGAAGTTCAAGAGCTCCGAGCCATGTTCCACGCCCGAGAAAACTCTCAAGACTTCAGAATACGGCAACCATATCCTGCTGAATGGAGGGATGTTCCATTCCCACCAAGATATAAGCCGTTCAATATTAACCCCTATGATGGCAAGACCTCAGCAAGTCGGTACATCACTTACTTCGAGGTCACCACTGAGCATCTGCCTCATGATGACGCTATCCTCACGCGGTTATTCATCGGGGCATTGGAAGGAGTCGCCTTCGACTGGTACCGCAACCTGCCGGACAATTGCATCCACTCCTTCGCTGGCTTCAAACGCTTATTCTTGGAGAGGTTCTACGAGGTAGGCCAGGATGTCACAATGTCTACCCTCATGGACGTCGTCCAAGGAGAGAAAGAGCTGACGAGGAATTACATTGAGCGATTTCGTCAAACCGCAATGAAGTTACCATCCGGCAATCCGGATTCTTCCTTGATTGAAATCGGCCAAAAGAGACTGCTCCCAACAATTAGTCTCTGGATGGGCGAAAGTCAATTCAAGGACTGGAAGGCTTTTATCATCAGTGCTACAAGTGCCGAGGAACGATTAAGGAAGGCTCGCCAACTGGGGTTGCATATCTCGGATGGAGAGAACAAGGGCAAGCGTCCCAGCACCAACACCGACAATGGGGGTAGCCCCTCCAACAATCGGGACAACAGAGGCAAGCAGGCTATGGTGGCCAACACGGCCCGGAAGCTCGAGTCACAACCAGCAGACAAACAATGGCCTCAGATCACTTACTCTTTCGAAGACGGCCACGTCAAGCCTATCTTGGACATGCTCATACAAGAAGATAGAATTCAGCTTCCTCCACCAAGACGGGAGCCTCGGCCGGCTGATTTGGAGAACCCAAAGTTCTGCCATTACCACCATTATGTACACCACGCTATACACGACTGCTACCAACTAAAATGGTACATCCAAAGCCTTATCGATTCGAACGCTCTGGCCATCGACTTCGAAGAGGTAACCGTAGCAGCCAATATAGTGTCCGTACAATTCGGCAACTTCCCTCCGATGGAGACTCAAGACAGGGTGATCCCCGTCCCTCTGGCGATAATGGAAGTTACCAATCTTCCTCCTTCCCGAGATCAGGCTGCTGGTCTGGTACCTCTCACCACCTCACGAGGGGAGATCATGTGGGTCCATCCAGATTTGGTGTCAGAAGTAACTCGGCCCACACTATCTCCCACCAACAAAAAGAAGAGTGGAAAAATCAGGACCTGCCACACAATCTCAGCAGACAACGAGGAAGCTACAGCTGTCGTCACGCGGTCCGGAGCGCAATCCCAACCTGTGGTTGACAGCCCAGTTGAAAATTATCAACCTACTACAACTGATGCTCCGGGACCGGCTCAGCCTTCGACGACCGACAAGCCTAGGCCGAAGGAGACTCTCTTCGACAAATCCCTCCGAAAGGACGCAGCCCAAGGGCTAGAGAGGCCCTATAACTTTGACATCTTAGCACAATTGGCTAACACTCCGGCCAAAGTCACCATACGAACTCCTCAAGCTCTCCAAGGACGTTCGTATTGCATTGAGCGAAGCACTCCAAAATACCGATGCTTATCTGGCTCAATCCAACCTCACCGGGGAGGACTCACCTATGGATCTACAAGACAGCGCCTGTACGGGAGCAATGCCCAACATCGTCTTCACTCCGCAGGACATGCTCATCAAAACCAACCTACATGATCGCCCGCTATACTACACGGGATACATCGACGACGTGAAGGTGGATCGGATGCACATTGACCCTGGCTCTTCCATAAGCATCATCCCGAAGGGTCTGCTACATCATTTCCGTATCCCAATGCATCGCCTGACGCCTACAAGCACCGCCATCAGCGGTTTCAATTCGGGCAGGAGCTATGCTATTGGGAAAATTCGTCTGAAGTGTCAAATTGGCGACCTCCAATCCGAAGTCACCTGCTACATCATAGATGCAGACACTTCTTACAACATCCTCTGGGGGCGCCCATGGATACACGATTACATGATCGTGCCTTCCACGCTACACCAGTGCTTCAAATATGTCGACAAACACGGCTTCGTGAAGACAGAATTTGCTGATACCGATCCCTTTAAAGGGGTCGAATCTTACTACTCGGACTCTTGCTTATACAAAAAGTCGAAGAGGCACCTTGATGAAGGAGACGCACAAACCCATACCGAAATAGCCACAGGATCAGAAGGACCCCTGACGATCCACCTCCAAGCTCGCAAGCCGGGCAAGTCTGCACCCCTTACCGCCACTCTGCGGAAGGACGCAATCAGCCTCTCAGCGCAGGAGGAGCAAATGATAATCCGGCTGCCAAGGTCTGGCCAAGTGCCGAGACCCACAACTGAGCCACTGACAATCAGGCTACCAAGAGTCAGCCAACCACAAGCAGGAAAGCTCAACCCCTCGAATAGGCCCATGACGATACGCCTTCCCAGGAAGGGTCGTCACCCCGATGCGAGGTCTGACATTTCTAGCGAACCAGCCACTCCTCGCCCCACATCAAATGCCAAACTGGGGGTCGCTAGTCTTCCAACAACTCCACGCTCTGCTCCATCAACCGAACCACTGACAATAAAGCTTCCCAGGTCGTCCTCTCAATCTTCGTTCACACAGGGGGTAGCCGAAGAGGAACCGGAGCTAGCCAAGTATGTGGCTGCCCACACTGATGTCCCTTCCGCTGATGATGTAATCCCCCTAGAAAAGATACCTTACTTCATCAATAAAGGGTTATCTTTGAACTACACCGAACCCAATAAGCTATGTATAATGTATGCTATGGAACACGGTATAGGCGCTCACCTACACACACAGGTGACAAATGTGTACACCACAATCCAGCTTACTCCAGTAAAAGATGCTTACCGAATATTCGAGGGAGGAGACCATCCAATTATCTTCGACCGGACGAACAACCCGCATCCCCTCGCCATAGAAGAAGTTGACCTCGGGTCAGATGCTGGGAGACTGCCTCTGTATCTCTATAGCTCTCAATCCAAATATCTCATGCAGAAACAGGGGTATGATCTAGAGACGACGCCAGGATTGAACTACGGCACTGGGCGACGATTACCTTTGAAGTCGCCAGCCCCGGCGGGCAAACCACGGAACTACTATAACAAAACTCGATGCGGGTTAGGGTATGTAACGCCTACTACGACCCCTGAAAGTTCAGACGAAGAATGCGACTGGCAGTCACATTCAACCGGATCACCAACTTTCGACTCAGATACCAGCATCGAAGATGTATTCAGACAAGTCATGTCAGTCAACATGGCATTCGCCGACGCTTACGAGGAAGACGAAGACATCCCCGAAATCCTCGAGCTTGAGCCATGGGCCCAACAATTGGACGCACAATGGGAAAAGCGGTTCGAACTGAGAGAACCTCCTACTGAAGATGAGGTCATACAAGTGGATCTCGGCAACGAATCTTCTTCAAAACCAATTTTCATCAGTAAAAGCCTAACTGACGAAGAACGGGAGTCGCTGTTAGAACTTGTCAGAGAGTATATTGATGTGTTCGCCTGGAGCTATGAAGATATGCCAGGGTAAAATCCTGACATCGCTCTCCACAAACTCAACATACGGCCGGATACAAAGCCAGTCAAGCAGCAACAGCGACGCTTCCGTCCGGGCATCATGGACGCGATCGAAGCCGAGGTCAACAAACTGATAGCCAGCGGCTTCATTCGCGAAGAGCAACATCCAGACTGGGCCGCCAACATAGTACCCGTCCTCAAGAAGAATGGGAAGATTCGAATCTGCATCGACTTTCGCAACCTGAACGAGGCGTGCCCCAAAGATGAATTCTCCCTTCCTATCACAGACATCATGATCGACAATACTTGCGGCTTCGAACGCATGTCATTCATGGATGGCTTCTCGGGGTACAACCAAATCAAAATGTCTCCTGACGACGAAAAGCATACATCATTCCGAACACCGATCGGCACGTACTGCTACACAGTCATGCCTTTCGGCTTAAAAAATGCTGGCGCCACATATCAAAGAGCCATGAGCATCATCTTTAGAGATCACTTACGTAAGACGGTGGAGTGCTACGTTGACGATATAGCTGTTAAAAGCCATAGCAAGGGAGACCATCTGCAGGATCTAAAGACGGTATTCGATCTAATGCGAACGCACAATTTGAAGATGAACCCCATGAAGTCCTTTCTGGGCGTATCCAGCGGGAAGTTCTTAGGCTTCATCATCACTGCCAAGGGTATCCATGTAGATTCCGAGAAAACAAAGGCGATCATGGAAATGGCTCCCCCGAGAAATCTCCACGAACTTAGAGGCCTCCAAGGAAGGCTAGCTTACATCAGAAGGTTCATTTCCAACCTCTCCGGGCGATGCCGACCATTTACGCACCTCATGAAGAAAGGAGTCTCATTCGTATGGGACGAGGAATGCCAGCGTGCTTTCGACAGCATCAAAGAATACTTATCAAATCCTCCAATTTTGGTAGCCCCGGTTCCTGGAAAACCATTCCTGCTCTACGTACGGGCAATGGAATACTCCCTTGGTGCTTTATTGGCACAAAACAACGATATAGGCCATGAGCAAGCTATATATTACCTCAGTCGAATGATGATTGGGCCAGAACACCGATACACCGCTGTGGAGAAGGAATGCCTCGCCCTGGTGTTCGCCATTCAAAAGATGCGGCACTACGTCACAGGGCAAACCATACATGTGATCTCCCGAGTCAACCCTCTCAGAGTCCTCATGACTAAACCAGGGGCACTTAGCTCTCGCCTTGCTACATAGGCAATATTGCTGTCCCCCTATCATATGATCTTCGTCCCGCAGAAGGCTGTCAAGGGTCAAGCCCTGGCAGACTTCTTGGCAGCCCACCCAGGATCGGAGTCATCCAGAATATATGAAGAGATCCCAGATGAGGTCACCGATTCGAATACAGCCATCCACGATAACATACGGCGGATGTTCTTCGATGGCGCTTCAAGAACCAGACCCAAGGGAAACATCATCGTTGGGGTCGGAGTGGTATTGATTTCTCCTACTGGGCTGGTGATCAATCGTGCCTACTCCTTCACAGAACCCTGCTCTAACAATGTGGCCGAGTATAACGCTCTGGTCATTGGTCTCCAACTGGCAAGAGAGCTGGGGGTAGAATACCTTGAAGCGTACGGCGACTCCCAACTAATCGTCAATCAGATCCGGGGCTCATACGAGGTCCGCCATGAAGACATGATCCCCTGCCATCAAATTACGATCAACATTATCTCATCGTTTGAGGGATTCTTCATCGAGCACGTCCCCAGACTCCAAAATATCGAAGCCGATGCTCTAGCAGGCCTTACCGCTTCTTTAGTAGTGCCAAACCAAGCTCATCATTCGGTTGACGTGATAGGCCATGAACTGGTCTGCCCCAAGAACAATGTTCAATTTGTGGCAAGTTATTCCGCCCAGACGGTCGACGAAGCACCAGACTGGAGACAGCCATTCATCGACTTCATCGTCTACGACATCCTCCCAGAGAACCCAAAAGAAGCCATTTCTGTCAGACGGCGTTCCCTCAGATTCTTCTACGATACAGAGACAAAAATGCTGTATCGTCGCTCCTATGACGGATTATTACTCCGGTGCCTGTCGAACGCAGAAGCCAGAGAAGCCGTGCGAGAAGCTCATGACGGTGTCTGCGGGGCCCATCAGCCCGGCCCAAAACTATAAGATCGCCTTCGCCGAATGGGCTACTACTGGCCCACGATGGTGGCAGACGCGATAGACTATGCTAGAAAATACAAAGCTTGCCAAGTCCACGCAGACTTCATTCACCAACCATCAGAGTTTCTGTATCCGACAGTGGCATCCTGGCCATTCGAAGCATAGGGAATGGATATCATTGGTCCAATCACCCCACCTTCCTCCCGAGGACATCGCTTCATACTTGCGATCACTGATTACTTCTCCAAATGGGCGGAAGCTGTCCCACTCGCTGAAGTTAAAACTTCAAACGTGATCAGCTTCCTTAAGCATCACGTCATCTACCGCTTTGAACTGCCCCGAAGGATCATCCATGACAATGGTCCGCAGTTTGCAAGCCACGCATTCTATCGGTTTTGCGATAAGCACCGTATTCAGAATATCGCTTCGACACCATACAATCCGGCAGCAAACGGGTTAGCAGAGGCATTCAACAAAACAATCATCAAACTCCTCAAGAAGTTTGTCTCCTCCAACAAATGCGACTGGAACGAGAAGTTTGGCGAATGCTTGTGGGCTTATCGTACCACAGTCCGAACAGCCACCGGAAATACACTATTCTTCCTGGTATATGGGAGTGAGGCAGTCCTCCCCTTGGAGACCCAGATCCCCTCACTATGTGTCGCCCTCACACATCAATTAACGACATATGACAACTACCAACGTCGGCTGCAAGAGTTAGAGGCCTTAGATGAAAAGTGCCTCCTAGCTCGGCAAAGGATCGAGCTGTACCAAGCACGCATTTCAGGAGCCTTCAACAAGAAGGTTAAAATCAGAACATTCCAGGTAGGCGATCTCGTCTTGGCAGTCCGGAGGCCAATGGTCATGACTCACAAGACCGCCGGCAAATTCCAACCAAAGTGGGAGGGCCCATTTATCATTGAGACGGTATTCTCCAACGGTGCTTACCGCCTCGCAAAGCAAAACGGAGACTTGCTCATGCTGCCCGTCAACGGTAAGTTCCTAAAGAAATATTATGTCTAAACGACATTCGCTACAAGGTCTTTGAGTCATGTACCCGCTGGTACCACTGAACTCACACCCTCAATATTTCAGATTATCGAGTCATGTGCCGGCTGGTACCACTGAACTCACACCCACAATATTTCAGATTATCGAGTTATGTACCGGCTGGTGCCCCTGAACTCACCCCCACATTCCCTTCAGATTATCGAGTCATGTACCCGCTGGTGCCGCTGGACTCCCACTTTCTCAATATTTTAAATTACCGAGTTATGTACCCGATGGTGCCTCTGAACTCACATTCTGGTCACTCTTTCAGATAGTAAGTCACGTACGATTATACCTCTGAACTTTCTTCCTGGAAGAGATCCTCCCTCATGATCCACTACCCGCACTCCCAGTGCACAAAAAAGGGTAATCGATCCACAAATTTCCGAAAAAAACGGCCATGTCCTCATTACCTCTGAGTCGTTTTCACTTCCACCAAAAACAAACCGTCCCCTCACATAGAACTTCCACGTTCTCCTACCTTTGAGTCGTTCTATGTACCCCCTCTTCATTGAGCCCACTCCTGCCATGTCATCATTACCTCTGAGTGGGAAGGCTCCGTCGAAGAAATCTTCATGTTTGCCATGTCCACATTACCTCTGAACAAGTATGTCGGTCTCCTTTCGACCTATTATCTGTACCCACAACCGGAGTACGACAAGGATAATAGGTCCACAAATGTCCGCTATTGACCACGAATACCTTCCGTGAAACCTCCCCTGCCATGTCCTCATTACCTCTGAGCAGGAAGATTCTACGGTAAAACCCTCATGCTTGCCATGTCCTCATAACCTCTGAGCAAATATGTTGGTTTTTCTTTCGCCCTATTATCTGTATCCCGAACCAGGGTACGCCAAGGATAATAGGTCCATAAATATTCCTTTGCTAAGCTTCTTAGCATAAATCCACCACCCCACCATGCTCCGGGAGCCCAGCTGCTCTACGGCATTCTTTTTTCCTAGTACCGAGAACATCCATGACCACTTCGCCACGGCTGTTCCGGACATCCTGTCCAAACTTGTTATCCGTACCTAAAACCAAGATACGTCTAGGATAACAGGTCCACAAATAATCCCCCAGCAAGTCTAATTTCACAGATGCCACAAGTACAAGAAAGAGATGATGAGTTGAAACATGCTTATTTATTCAAAATTCAACGTACTACTTCATTTGGGATCACATCCCTTACAAAAAAAAGAAAAGAGAGAAAGCAAAGAAAACAGACAGCTGATCACTACTCTAGGGCACATAATGCCCTGAGACGGTCCGTCAGCAAAACAACCGACCGCTCGAACCTCTGGGAGGCTCGACGCTCCGCCTCGTGGGTCAGCACCGCCTCGTCCTCCAAGTGAGCGTGAGACTGCCAGTTATCCTCAAATTTCTTAAAGGCCCGCTCCAGGTTATCAGAAGATCGGGAAACCTTCTCGGCCTTCCCCAAAAGACGACGTTAATTCAAAACGAATCAAGAGCATTTAATGAAGATTTGCACACGTAGTCAAGACACGTGGCAAAGAGCCTATGCGACCAGATGAGTCTATGCGGCTGAGACACTTATGCGGCATGAACGGGGCCATGCTTCTTATTCAAAGTGTTTCAATTTTATAAATTGAAAACTTTAAAGGGGGTCCTGTAGAAGCATAGAAAATATCAGAGTAATGGTCCATGCGGCTCTGGGAAGAAGCCCATGCGGCTCATACAGGAGCTGTCCTACGCGATTCAAAGAAGACTCTCAGTCTCATGCGACTCGGGAGTGTATGCGGTTTATGCGGCCCGATCGACGCCACATCCCCCCTTGGGATCCTTCCCTACAGCTGGCCATTTGAGTAGTGGCCTCATTTAATACCCTGACACGACTCGATGACCGTGACGACTCTGACATAAAGCGTCATAATGGTTCTGCCATAATGACAGACTCTTCGGAAAAAGAAGAAAATCTCTGACCCGATCCGACAGAAGTCCTAGATTGCCACGTGGCACGTCTCATACAGCTTAAATGGGGAACAGCTTCATGCGGCTCACTAAGAAGTCACCCTATATGGCTAGCAGAAATCAGCCATATGCGGCCCACCGAGAACCCAGTCCCTGCGGCTCAATACAACGCTAGCTTATGCGGCTCGTAGAAATTATGCATATGCGGCTCATTGAGAGTTCATCCCCTGCGGCTCAATAAAGCACTGTCCCATGCGGCTCATGAAGATTATCTCCCTGCGGTTCAAGTCTTGCCTATCCCATGCGGCTCTGGCAGGACCCACAATTAAAACACGTGGCATCGGATCAATCAAGGATTTAACCGAATCCCAACAAATATATTTGACATCATCATCATAATTACTGAGATCAGGTCATATCATTTATCATCAAGCCAATGGGACACGTGGCGAGCAATCGGACATTGGTATAATCAATCATGAAGATTTAAAGCAGTTAACATTAATTGCTCACAAGATTCGGTGCTATCTGTATTAATGGCCTAGATTCATTGTAATCAGGATCAAGGGTTCAGATAGATTGAAGGAGCGCCGACATTCCAAACAAATGATCATTAGCAAACCCTAATGATCGCCCCCCACTCTTATAAATAACCAGCATCATTTCTTTGCACAGACCCCCCCGGCAACAAAAGAATAAAAAAATAAGAGACAGATATACAGAGAGAGTTCCCCCCTTTTCGATAACCACAGAGAGAGAGAAGCCAGGAGAGCAATACGAGAAGAGCAAGAAGAGTATTTCTTCGTCTACGCCAAGCAGATCTTCCACGAGCCAAGGCTGCATACCGATCGTCCAAGGAGTAAGGCAGAGCTGCCGTCGCTTTCCCGAGCCACTATCGTCACCCCCCAGAATAAAAAATAAACAATTGTACTTAGACTGCTGTACCTAGGTTTTCGTCCCTAGGCTTTCTTTGTACAAGCGAGTCTGTAACGTGAAGTAAAAGTCCGGTCCTCCGATAATTGTTCTGTTCTTTTATATTTCATGGCAGACAGGGCCTACTCAATCCTCAACTTTTCTTCGTCGTCCATTATAAGTTCGATCAATCCTCCAATTTGCCTTCGCTTCAAACCACAAGTCAAAGCAATCAAAATTGCCAAGTCAAAGTACTTCGAGTTCGATCATTCCTGCTGGACATGAATCACCATGCCAACGCTCACGCAGAATGATCGTCCCAAATTCGACGTGACGCATGTACGAGACTGGAGTTGCGCTTGCGCAAGACAAGATCATTGTCGTTGTGGTTATCACCGAACAATCAAGTCACTTCCCTTTTTTCATCCAAACATTCATTTCTATCAAGATCTCCAACATAGCATCCCTTGAAATAATAACTTCTAACACGATCATCATTTATCGAATCAGAGTACCCCCGAGTTATCGTACATCAATCTTTGATACGCCTCAATACCATCGATGATGTACATAACCTGACGATCTTTCTTTTGTAACGAATTTTGAGTCGTGCAACTTAATTTCTCAATTCGCATTGTCTCATGCCAACTCTTCTTTGAGCAACATCCATTCTAAATCCTTAGTCATTCTCGCATCTCCAAATCAACGTTTCCTATACACGCTATCTTCTGATCGTGCTATCTTCGATCTCGTCCATGGGTATTTCATCTTAACTAAAGTTTCAATCACTTCGGCTATATTCAAAATTGCATGCACGATCTTCTATATTTCTTCGACCAAAACATCCATTTATTTTTTCGTTTTAAATCTCCATTCAACCGTTTCGCAATTTGTACTACGCATTCTTAATTCGTCCGAACGATATCTCGTTTGAGACTATCGAAGTTGAAACCAACTAAGCGTTACTCATTCTAAGGCTTGCGCGATGTCATCGCTTGCCGACATACTCGTTCTATCCGTATATCCTTTAGTCTCGCCCGAACAATTTCTATGACGTCCATACACCACTCAGGATTCGAGCCACTCGACTAGTCATCGACACTCACTGTTATTCTTCTTCGAAGCTATCACATACACCACTCGGGGTCAAGTCATTCTACAAATCCTCAAAAGGTCATTCGATTCCCAATCGATGTGTTCAATCGCGCGTTCGTCCATTCCTCAAAGTCTAAGAACCAATTCCTGTGTTCGTCTTAGCGTTGGTCAAGTAGCATCTCTATCGACATACATTCTAAGTCTCACTTATTCTCGTCCGAGCGATAGTCGGTCTCGCTCGCAAACTCGTTTGCACCAGAAGGTCTAGGTGTGCGACACTCGGCACAACTTAGCCAAAAGGATACGTGTATAGTCATCCCGTTCGAACTATACTTCGATCTCGCATACTAGTTCGCTATTGTCAGCGTAAGGTTATTCAAGCATGCCTTGTGTTTGCTAACTCTTAGCATCGGTTCCTTCTAACTCAAGTACGTCGTGGTTCGGCACAAAGGCCTTCGCCTATCGATCCCGTTCAACCGAGTACTTGTACGAGCTTTTAAAAATATTAGACTTATTGTATGAAATATCCTGAGGCACAACGAGAGAGGGCATATACTTCTTTTGTTTCAACGAGCTTTCAAAATTGAGAGAATTGAAATAAAGTCCAAGGACGTAAAGCCGTGCTCTGATACCAATCTGTCATGCCTCGCTCTCACAGGAGCGATCGTCCTCGCTAAGGCGTGATGCCACACGGACCTAGGTTGCGTCCGTACAAGGCTATGTCCGAAAACAGCCGATTTGAGCTAGGCCACAGAGTCGCACAGAGTGTCCCCATTTGCAGCGGAAAGTAAAATGAACACAAATTGAAGCAATTTCAAAACTCTTTATTGACATTCAAGAAGTTTACAAGCGGTGCTAGGTCGAGATTACAATCGCTCAAGTTCTCTCTCTGAAACATAAAAGGCGTGCCAAGTGGCTTACAAGATGGAATAATTCATGGCGATGTTCTGATACATTATGTCCTGTATAGGGTGCTTCGCTTCTTGCAACGCTCCAAGGCCCCAGAGTTAGCTCCGCGCCTTAGTACGTTCGAGGGAAGCTCCGCACCCGATGACGACTCCTGCGTCCTGCAAGCAAACAGTGGGGTTATCAGTACATTATTATGTACTGGTGGGTAGGCTAGCTCGCCCACAATGTTATCATTACCAAACACGTTCTATTTACTTTTGTGCTCCATCTATCATTCATTGTCTTTCTAATCTTGCCTTAGGATCATTTTCATGGCATATTTCATAACCTATCTCGTGTTACCGAATTCAAGTGTTTGCATGGAAATACATGCACGACTTATCCATACTTACCGTCCGGCCTTCCATGTCCAAAGTAAATCAAGTTAGTTAACAATTCATATGAAATAACTTAACGTAATTCATATAAACATTAACTGTCAAGGGCGTGTTCCTGCCTCATGTCCTAGCGCATCGTAGGCGTATTTTCTAACTCACTCGCACGAAGTACTTTTGATTATTTGTATGTTACATTCAATGTCTGTTCAGAGGGTGCTTCATTCAGTTAACTTAGACTACTTTGATTTTAATGCAAGGACTTACACGTGGATTGCCACCGACAAAGCCCACTTAAATCTATATGCACCGGTCGCTGGCATGTCAGCTATTTTGGACATTTTCCCCTTTGACATTCTCATCTATCAAGCGTGATGGCTGGTACACCTTGATAGACTGTTGAAGTACCGGCCCTACGTTTGGTTATGTGCCCAAGCCCGCACACCTGTCCGTCCGTAGGCCATGATTCTGCCTAAGCCGGCCACAAAATCATCGTTCGTTGCCCTTGGAATCCCTTTTCACTCGTACACGAGTCCATCCACGACCATTTCGTATTGTCTTATCATTTTAACTTAACGACTGTCTTTGAGCCATAGGCTGTCTCTGAGCCATAATGCATTATCGATCAGGTTGGCGTCCGTGCAGTGCGGGTAGCGAGTCCCATTGCACGTGCCCGTCACACCTGTCGCTAACCATTCTTTCCTTTCTTATCTTTCATTCATTCATTCTTTTTTTCTTTCTTTCATGTGTTCGTTCGTTCATTAATTCATTCACGTATTCATTCATTCTTATATTCATTCATTCATTCGTTGATTCATTCATTCTTACATTATGCAACTCCTCGTACGGGAGTCGCCTTGGCGACTAATCGGTTCTAAAGTCTTCCAATGTTGCTATATTCTACTCAGAATGACTATGTCGATAGTCTTCAGTTTCATTGTTGTAAATCGATCATTGTTTCATTGTTGAACGCATAGGGAATTTGAATGTAAGCTTATGCCTTAGCAAGAGCGTGGAGCGCGGTGCGAGAGTTCCTATATTTTTTTATGTTCTTTTCCATTTCTATACAAGTATACAAGATGGGATTATTCCCTTAGCTAGGTGCGTTGAGTCATTTATTAGCATGTGCGGTGTTATCGCCTAGCGATTCTAGTAATAGTGTCCGTATTGTCATGTGTCTAGGCTAAGCAAAGACGAGTTCATCGGAACTACCCACCTTAGCGATGTTTGCATCGGCCGAGCGATACTCCGAGCGCGCCTTTCAAAGTCTAAGTCTGGATTCATCTTGACGGGTCAATGTAAGTCTCGCATCGATTTTTCATCAAGTCGATGCCAACTCTTCGGGTCGACGGCTCGCTTGAGTTGTTGCACTTTACGTTTGAATCGGTGTTCCGCTAGGGCGGAGCGGGTCATTATATGGTTCTCAAAAGAAGAAGATGAAGAGTTTTCTGAAAGTTTCAAAGAGAAGGGAATAATGAACTTTATCCCTCCTTCAAGGCCTATTTATAGGCACGGGCCACTTCCTATACGCCCACTTGCTGAATGCGCCCATGCCCCCGTTGTATTGTATGCGCCCACTACAGCCTATGCACCCACGTGAAGGATCAGCTCTCTACTTACTATGCAACTGTCCCTTGCTGACGTGGACGACGTATGAAGGATGGACCGCTTCTAATTCTGTTTTGATGAATCCGTCAGCTTAGATTTCGAGGAAGATCTCAACAGTCGTATCTCTCCGACAGGCTGGCCAAATACTATACGCCCAAAGGAGAGAGCCGTGCCATGCGCCCATTGTATCACGAGAAGACGATCCATGCTTCTTTCAAAGTATTTCGAACTTGTTCAAGTATCAAAAACATTGAAGGGGGTCCTGTAGAGGCATGAAAAATTTTCAGCAAATGAAGCCTCATGCGCCCAAGTCAGTGTAGCTCCATGCGCCCAAGCCAGTGGAACTTCATGCGCCCAGTCAGTGGAACTTCATGCGCCAGTCAGTGCAATTTCATGCGTCCAGCCAGTGAAGTCTCATGCGCAAGTCGGTACAACTTCATGCGCCCAGCCAGTGAAGTCTCATGCGCCCAAGACCAAAAAGAGGGCGTATAGCCTGAGACACAGCTATGCGCCCAAGCCTGACTCAGTCAAAGCCATGATCAATACGTGCACCGAAGCACACGGCCACGTCAGTCTCCCCGAGCATTCGTACACCGAAGCATGCGGCCACGTCAACGCTATGACCAACCCATGATCTCGCAGCCTATATGCGCCTACGTCCTATGCACCCAAAGCAGGACTATGCGCCTACATGAAAACCAGCGTGTTTTCTCATGTGGAAGCATAACACCATTCCAGTTCAAGAACAACTATAAACGGGGGACCTCATCCCTCTTCAACAAGACAGAACGGAGAGCATTTTCAAGAGCCAAATTGCTGTACTTCTTGTCTGTAAGCCGAGAGTTAGCAATTTTCTTAGGTTTTCTCCCACTTTCGTAATCGGAGTGTCAACGGAGTAAAGGAGCAACTGTCGTTCGATCTCTATCGTCCCATTCTCCAGAATTCTTTTTTGTACTCGGGGATCCTCAGCGCAGGATCTCTCAGGCGTACTCAATTTGTGGTGCCTTGCGCCAATAAAAGAAAAGACAGTATTTCTTTTTGTGTGTGTCTACAGTGGTCCATTGTGACGTACTCTTGACTTGATAAGTAACCTAACATGATAATCTTAAAATGTTGTTGCGACAACTATCTTGACTTTATAAGTAACTCTTGTCTTGACACCCTGGATGGTTGTGCCCATACAAGCTACATGTCTCGTCTTACATCATGTCTAGGACATGAATATCTAATTTTCTACGACCAGGAATTCGTACTGAATCTGACTGAGTTAACAACTAGATTAATCAAGTAGTTCATAGTGAGATTCCAGTCACAGACAATCCCGTTATCTGGGCACTTTAATTGGACTTGTATCCAGCCGTTAAGTAGGGTACATTTCCAGCACGCTGTCATGTGTTATACCCCCAAGTAACCTAATCAACTCTCTCAACCCGCGAAAGGATAATTGGATAGCTGCAGGGGTTGTGACTGCTGGGACATCTCAATGTATCTTGTAGTAATTAGGCTTGTGATAACCCTAGTTAGTTAAAGTATCAAGCCGTACTCCTTGTTTGGCCGTGATTGATAAATGGAGTCTAGCCTAGTCTTGTCCAGACAAGGCCAGTACATGGTTACTTCAGCACGTTACTGTTTATACTTACTTTATCGATAATTGGTTAGAGACTAAGTTCTGTTCAGGTGAAGGGTTACAACTCCGGTCCTTGTTTGGTTTACGGATTATAACTTGGTTGTCGAAATAGTCCTTTAGTTATCTTATCATTTATCATCCTATTTTCTCTAACTCATGTCTTTCGTTATCATTATGTATTTATGAGCTAATATGCTGGTTTTAGTTCTTAAGTGAAGCCTCCCATGTGGCACCTACTATTTCTAGGGTCTGACCCAGCTAGTTTTGTATGGCCAAATTTTGGAGTAGCTTCCGAGGATCTTCCAGCCCGATGGTGAACACTAGACGCAACCCTGGCAACGAAGAGGTTTTATTTTGCTCTCCCACTCTATTATAAATTATTCTTTTGAAAGTTTAGCCGCCGAACAAGTGTTAGCTCATATTGAATTTATATTCCTGTCTGCCTAAGGGCCGTAACATAATTGACAAATCCTAGGGTTGATCATGTATGACTTAAACTCTTGCTAGTCTTCACATTTTGTATGACTAGCTTCATGATCATATGAATATGCAATATTTGGAACACCTTACCTTGTATGTCTGATGATCTATCATCTTGTTACATTTACTTGCTTGCTAGAGATTGAGACACTAGGCTTGTCCTTAACCATAAGCGACTGTTGGTTTGTAGTTAAACCCTCATGCATCTAGACAGCCGTGACCGTATATCGAGGTGGGTTATACTTCAATGTACATAGCTGGCTGTGTCTGTCTTTCGCTCTCAGTATTCTGGTTCTAGGGTATGACACGGTATAAGAGGTGGCCCATACAGGTCTTATAAATCAAGATGTGTGAAGGTTTCACTGAATAGATGTCTCAATCAGCACTCGCCCTTGATCTCTACTTTTGTCTTCTAATCTTTTTGAAATTATGACCTGATCACATGCTTATATCCTCGATCTATCTTGGTCCTTCCTTATTGTTCTCTATGTTATTTCTTCAGTGGCATTGCTCCTGGTCCTACCGATCAGCATGGTGGAGCACCTCCAGTGAACCAGCAGCAACTTGGAGACCAAGCCCAGCACTCTAGAGCAGCTTTCCAAGTCATGTATTCTGGGAACCCAGAGCCCCCGGTTCAGCCAGTCCAGCCTGTAGAGCCTGATAATGGAATCCTAGTGGGACTCATTAAGGAATTGCTTACGTCACAAGATCGTTGGGGCGATGCCCTGCACCAGACAATAAAAGATGCCATGGGCAGAGTTGGTTACCAAGGGAATAATGCGGCTAACAGCTTCAATCGCCTAAATGCTCCTTTCTTTGACAGTAGTGAAGATGTTATCGCTGCTGATGCGTGGCTACTGGACATAGAAGTTATCCTAGAGGTAGCTAGGATTCCTGAGGAAGAGATGGTGGCCGTTGTGCATCTACAGTTATTGGACTTAGCCCGTATCTGGTGGGAGATACTAGCAGTTGGATTAGCAACGCCTATTTTGTGGGCGGTATTCAGCAATAAGTTCTAGACTAAGTACTTCGACGCAGTAGCTCGGTATAATCTGCAGATGAGAGTCACCAATCTTAAGCAGATAGGAAGGACGGTCGATAGATATGCGGTCGAGTTTTCTAGACTTAGTCAGTTTGCTCCTACCTTGGTGGCGACCGAATTGGATCGAGCCTAGTGATTCCAGTAGGGACTCTATGTAGAGATCATTATATCAGTAGAGCAGTTTGAGTACCAGACGTTTGATGTCGTCTTGAGCAGCAAATAGGCATGAGTATACTTCGCAGAGGATTGTAGATAGAAGCGGAGGACAGAAGAGATCTTATGGGCAGATGTTCCAGTCATCAGCACCTGTCCCGGCAGATAGGGCTTTGACAATTAGAGCTCCCAGGAGGGCGACCACAATTTTGTCGATTCAGCACACGATACCGACGCATCATCAACAACAGAAGCAGAAGCAGTCTTTCGCAATTGGCCGCACTCATTATGGAAAGCCAGGACTTGTAGTATCAGAGTATCGTAGAGCACAGAGATTGTGCTTGGCTTGTGGGGCACCGGATCATAAGATAGAGTCATGTCCGAATAGAGCTAATTCATCATCATCAAACCTAACTAGTGTAGAGCATAAATAAATCAAGTTGCGCCATGATTTTATCACCCAGTAATCAAGTTGTACCCCAAAGATCAAGTTGCGCCTGACATCAGACTGCGCCTAAACTACATTGTGCCCAAGCCTACGTGGCGTCTGACATTTAATTGCCATCATTGTCTGACAGCACTGACAACTGACAACACAGTAAACGAAGAAAATCTCTTCGAATCCCTCGAATTATGTCGCTCGAGGAGATTTAATTGAAAGTTGTCCTGCACCTCTTTTTGAGTTGTGCCTAGGCACAATCTAAACAAATTCCTTAGTTGCACCTAGGCGCAATCTGAACAACTTCTCAAAAGCTGCCACATGCCTACACATTAAGTTGCACCTAGGCGAACCCAATCAGGCGTAGCTTGACATGCTGACTGAAGCTCGTGCAACCAGATAAAGTTGAGGCAACTTTCATTTCTTAAGCAGGATGATGTGGCACACATGCCACTAATCTCTCAAAACGTGTCAACTATTCTGTACATGATAACGCGCATCTCAATCACATGATGCCATGCGTCTAAATACAGTTAGTACACGTTTGTTAACTGAATGGAAGTTGGCGCCACATAAGGTTGGCGTAACCCAATGTGGTGCAATCCAGCCTCACACACATCAGAATAACTGCTAAAACAGTTATTTCTAGAACTCTTTAAATATAGTTTCCAAATCATCAAGGACAGACATCAAGGACTCTTGCAAAATTGCTGCTGCATTCTCCAGAGGCTCCAGTCTTAAGTTTACATAGTTCAAGGGATAAAGTGATCATCTTCTGATCAGATTCCTGCAGTTGTACTTCTCCAGAATTCAAAAATTATACTCTTGTACTCTATTCTAAAAGTTTGTAATCAAAAAAACCTTTTATTTTTTGCAAACAAAATGGCGACTTTGCTGGGGATCGAACCCAGAATCTCTGGTTTCGCATGTTTGCAAAAAACAAAAGGTTGTTTTGATTACAAACGTTTAGAAAAGAGTACAAGAGTACAATTTTTGAATTCTGGAGAAGTACAACTGTAGGAATCTGATCAGAAGACGATCATTTTATCCCTTGAACTATGTGAACTTGAAGACTAGAGGCTCTGGAGAATACAACAGCAATTTTGCAAGAATCCTTGATGTCTGTCCTTGATGATTTGGAAACTCTATTTATAGAGTTCTGGAAATAACTGTTTTAGCAGTTATTCTTATATGTGCGAGGCTGGATTGCGCTACATTGGATTGCGCCAACCTTATGTTGCACCAACTTCCATTCAGTTAACAAGCGTGTACTAACTGTATTTAGACGTATGGCATCATGTGATTGAGATACGCGTGGTCGTGTACAGAATAGTGGACATATTTTGAGAGATTAGTGGCATGTGTGCCGCGTTATCCTGCTTAAGAAATAAAAGTTGTCTCAACTTTATTAGGTTGCACGAGCTTCAGTCAACAAGTCAAACTGCGCCTGATTGGGTTGCGCCTAGGCACAACTTAATGTATAGGCACGTGGCAGCTTTTGAGAAGAAGTTTTTCAGATTGTGCATAGGCGCAACTAAGGAGTTTATTTAGATTGTGCCTAGGCGCAACTCAAAAGAGGTGCATGACAGCTGTCAATTAAATCTCCTCGAGCGGCACAATTCGAGGGATTCGAAGAGATTTTCTTTGTCTACTGTGCTGTCAGTTGTTAGTGCTGTCAAGCAATGATGGCAATTAAATATCAGATGCAATGTAGGCTTGGGCGCAATGTAGTTTGGACGCAGTATGATGTCAGGTACAAACTAATGAGTGGCGCAACTTGATCTTTGGGGCGCAACTTCATTGTTGGGTGATAAAATCATGGCGCAACTTGATTTTTTTAGGCTCTACACACACGACACGTACAGGGTACCGGATTTATCCCTAGCCGTTCACATATCGAAACTGATATTTCAAAACACATAGATAGTGGTCTTTTATTTGTTTTCCTTGTTTTCTTCACCGCTTGTAATGATATCAGCTACTTTCTAGTTTTCATCTTGCATATGTTATTTTTATGTCTTCTGAATTCTATTGTTTTTTCGTATTGCCATTGGTTTGTGTGCTTGTTCTATTCCTGACTGGAAACCAACATTTTTTACGTTAGCTGTGGCTTCACTTAGCATTGGGAGATACGGGTATACTTGCACGCAGAAACCTAGAAATTAGATAGTTATGGTTTCATTTTATTAATTGTAAGAACCTTTTATTTTTTTTTAAATATAAATGTTTTAAATGTTGTAATCGATTTAGAAATGTGAATGAGCAGTAAATGTTATATTTTGTGATTTTGAGCATCTTAGCCGTGATAGCGTTCTACTGCCGACTCTGCGGCATAGGCTGGCTTGGACACGTCTCGTATCCGAAAAGAGGGTGCGGGTTGTGATTGTTCGTGTAAACAAACTATCTTAGCTAGGAGTATAATGGACTCTGAAATGATATTCTTGGACACTACTTGTACAGAAGCTGAATGGCTTAGAAATTTGATTATACATATACCTGTTTCTCATATTCATGTTCCTATAATTTCTGTAAAATTTATTAATAAATATGTTATAGAACTACTAATCCATGATTCTGTGAATACTAAGATGAACAGGCACCTGAAGCTGTACTTCAAATCGATAAAGAGCCTATTAGGCAAATATGTGGTTCTTGACTATATAAAGTCAGAAAAGAACCCTACAGAGTACTTGATGAAGGGTCTGTCTAGGACATTGATCCTAGAATCGTCGAGGGAGATGGGATTAAGCGTATAATTTAGTCACCAGCAGTGGCAACCCAACCGAGTCTGACTAGAGATCCCAAGAAGCCGGTTTAATGGGTAGGAACAAGCTGGACTAGGTAACTATTATGGAACACTGACCCAGAGATTAAATTCTTTTAAAATAAATGCCCAAGAGATTGTACATGTGTACATGGATATCACATCCCTATAGTGACAGTGTTCCAGTGTGATATGGTTAGGGTGAGTTTAAACTCTTAATAAGTCTAAGCATGATATACAGGGGTGATTCCTATCACCAACCCTTAAGGACTTACCTATATGAGAGGTCCTGAAGGCCAAGACTATATGACAGGGCGATCCTAGTCAACTCTCATGAATATGGAATAGTGCGCATGGCCAATCAAAAGCGCCACAAGATAGACCCAAGAACCTCTAGCGTACTATGTGTACTATTTTTAGAATCTGGTTCAAGAAGTCTGATTCAAGACAAAGTCTAACAAGCACTTCTTCAGACAAAAACAATAGTCACTAAGTGAGATTCAAGGCTATGGTCCATCTCATCTATGCATAGTATATCTTGTCGAGAAATCCTCTATCTATTCTTATTCTTTTGTTATTTCTATGTTTTTCGGAACTTTATTTTCTTTTGCCGGGGGATTGTTGCATATTACATTCAAAAGCCAAGTCCTCAAAAGAAAAAACCAAGTCTTCTGCATGTGTCCATTTCCTTAGCTTGAGTATCATTGGAGAACGATAATGGGTTTTCTCCTAGTGCGGCCCATTGATAGGAAAGTTGGTTTGGTCATTTTGCTTTATAAATAGTGCAATTTCACTTGGAAAGAGATGAGACACAATTTCTTTGGGTGGAATTCTCTACCAAGAAAATCCTCTTGCTTCTTCTCTTTTGTTCAATTCAAAACATTGTTCTTCAGGTTGTGCTCTGGGCAAAAAGGCTAAGTTCGGGCCACTCTTTTCCGAGTTGTGTGCGACGAGGAGATACTGATTGAGCGGAGATTTTACCACTATGAGTATTCGGAACAAGTCTTCACATAAATCTGAATGAACTCTTAGGGAAGTACTTCGTGCGCGACTTCCCCGGAAGCCAGTAACATTTGTTTTATTTTATTTTATTTGCAGATTTTTAAGGGAAGAAAATGGAATAATTTCCATCACTGTATTGATGGCGGAGTTGGTGTCGACGGTGGTACAGATGTGTCGATGATGTAGGCGGTGGTCGCGGTGTCAGGGAAGGAGGTCGGCTGAGGGATGGTGGTGAGATGGTGGCGGCGGGATAGCGATGATGCCCGACGAGAAGGCGATGGCGATGGCCAGGAATAGGCTGTTACGGTTGCGCAATATGTCCGCGGGTGGAGGATCGAGGTGGTGATGAGGATTCCGGCGGGTGTGGTGTTGGAGTCGGGGATGCAGGGGAGGAGACGGTTGATGGGGTGAGGCGAAGCTAATGATGATGGTGATGGCGGTGGTTGATGTTGTTTGTGTCCACAGGTGGTTCTGGCTCGACGTGGCCACGAGGCGAGGGTTATGATGGAGGGCAGGACTATGTGGTTCAGGCGAGGGTTACGATGGTGGGCAGGACTATGTGGATGGCAAAAGAAGTATAGGCTATATATATATATATATATATATATATATATATATATATATATATATATATATATATATATATATATATATATAGCCTAAGCTCTCCTTCCCCAACCGAATATATATATATATATATATATATATATATATATATATATATATATATATATATATATATATATATATATTATATATATATATATATATATATTTTTATATATATATATATATATATATATATATATATATATATATATATATATATATATATGGGAGTAGCCGTTCTCACGTTAATTTAGATAAGAATGCATATTTGATATGCATGGGAAGAAAATTTGGATATTAACTAAGGTTCTTTAAATAAGATGCATAACTATATATATTTAATGGGGAGTTGGTTACATCAATACACGTATTGGAATCAATAAATTGAATAGACCGATTATATCAATATACTTTATTGAGATAGAGAAGTACATCTATGTATATAGATATGCAAATTTATAACCCAACATTAATTACTTAATCATATATATGTGAATTATTCCATATATATATATATATATATATATATATATATATATATATATATATATTTGTGTGTGTGTGTGTGTGAAATTATCATTCATCAATAATAATATTAACAATATAATATTATCAAGAAATTTCAAGCTGGTAGGAAATATGTCACATTTTACTTGGTTTTATATATGTGGCATGGTTATGGCTATGCCAACCATTCCATGTCCGATACGCTAGCATGCTAGGCTTCCAAACTAATATGCATGTCAAGTTTTAATCTTAACTAAGGCTAAAAATTCCTCTCATATATTAATTAAAACAAAATACAAATTTAAGTCAATTATCATAATAATTTCAAAGTAATATTACTTTCTATCAAAAATAATTTTTAAAATATATTAGTATAAATTTTAAATTCCATTAAATAGTCATCATAATAATTTAAATATAACGACACCATCAAAATAATCTAAATCGCATATAAATTCAAATCCTATATTAAATAATTGATTAAAACAATAATTTTAGAATAATATTCGAAGTTATTCAAATAGTGTAAGTATATTTTATAAAACCAAAACTTAATTTAAAATACCTTGGCAAAATCTTTATATTTGTCGAAACTACTTATGACTTTCAAAAACCCTTTTTGAACCCAAATTTAATAAAAAATCCAAAATAGTTACCAAATGTCTTCCATAATTCCCATAATATTATTTAATAAAATATATTTTTTAGACAAATTAGCATTCTCAAATATTTAATTTAAACTAGTTTTTGATAAAAGAATTAATCATAAAGTCATACGCAGCATTTCGAGGAAATTTATCTTTAAGCACAAAGAAAAAAATTAAATTAAATTAAATCTCTGAAAATATGGGAAGAAGAGTTACAAGAATAATGATTCAAGGCTTAGTCCATCAGCACTTCTTCAGACAAAGAAAAAAGTCATTAAGTGAGATTCAAGGCTGTAGTCCATCTCATCTCCGTATAGTATATAACTGTCCAGATCTTTTTTTACTCGTATTCTTTTCTTATTTGAAACTTTTTTTGGGGAGAGGGGGGTAGTTTTGTTGCTCTTGTTTCTTTAAAAAACCAAGCTCCTCACAAATGTTATTCCCACATCGGCTGTGACATAGACTTTGTTAGAGCAAATAATGCTTCACTCTTGTTTGCTTCATTGAAGTGTGGTGGAGATAGCCCATGGGCCATATGTGCCGCCGCCCGCCCCGGCTCAGTTCGATTTGGCACGTGTAACGGGTGGGGGTACATGCCACATCTACGGGCGCCAAATGACAATTCGTTTTCTTCTTCGGGTTCGGATTAAAACCGTAAAACTTTTGTTGTTCATTGGCCTTTGACCACTTTATTTCCTACTTCAATTTTTGAATGTTGGACACCATTAATTTTGTCCAAATACGTTGAACCATATTTCTTATATGCATTTATTCAGCATCTAGTACGTCCTTGATTCAAGCCATCGGTTACAAAGTTTATGCGTATATAATGAGCCTTTCTTCTCCTCTCTTAACATAGAAAAAATGCTATGAAAAATCTTTTCCAAATTTTTGTCGTGCTGAATTTCTTTCCGTTCTTCGTATCCTCGCTTTGGGCTGAGCTAAGTCAGGGTCAATCTTTCCAAGTTGTGTACGACGATAGGATACCGGTAGAGCGAATGTTTTACCACTATGAGCATTTAGAAAAGTCTGCACATAGACCCGGATTAACTCTTAGGGCAGTGCCTCGTGTGCGACTTCCCCGGAGGCCGGTAACTTTAATTTTTGTATTTATTTGCAGATTATTAGAGGAGAAAATTAAATATTTTTAACACACACATGTGTGTGTGTTATTCCCGGGGCTTGATCAAAGATGGTAAAACAGATGCAACAGAGATCTACGATGATACAAAAACCAAATAACCCGATTAAAATATGGAGGAGGAAAATAGAGAAGAGAAGATCGTTCGTTCTTCCTTGCAAACGTGTTACAATTGGGACAGAACGAGGTACAATAATCTAGAGAAAGATGAGAAGAAGAAAAATGCTGGGGTGTCAAAATATCGTTGCTCAAAGCAAGATTCACCCCACACGAACTGCTTCCAGGAACCAGCAAGTTTGAAGAACTTGTGGAACGCTCGAAGTCACCTCTGTTCTGACTCCTCGGATGGACTTGCAATGGCGGCAGCAGCTCTCTCTCTTTCTCCTTTTCTGACTTATATTTTCGTTATATCACAAAGGAGGCCAAAAGAGAGTATATATAGAGAGAGGGTGGAAACCCTAGCCGCCTCTTCAGTTATGGAAAGATTGAATCAAATCCCAAAAAAGATAGCAACGAGATTAATTCAAATCCCACAAATATAGCAACGAAATTAATTCAAATCCCACAAAAAGTGGATCTGAATTAATCGCATTGAATCAGTCTTTCTATAACTGACTTGTAGTCTGCACAGTCAGCGGAGCCCTCCATGCGGCAGCAGCAGCAGCAGCCTGGCCGCATGAGCCTCATGGCCGCATGGACCGCATGGGCCGTATGTACCACATGAGCCGCATGGGCCGCATGGACCGTATGGGCCGCATGGACCGCATGGGCCGCATGGACCGCATGAACCACATGGACCGCATGGCCGTATGAGCCGTATATGAACCGTATGCCGTATAAGACCGCATGGCCGCATATGAGCCGCATGCCGCATAAGACCGCATGACTGCTGACGTGCTAAGTGTAAAGTGCGCCAACAAAATGCCACATTATGCCTCTTGAGCCCATGAGCCCGAGTCCGAGTTCGAGTCCGAGTCCGAGTCGCTAAGCTCCTTTGGGGCTTAGCTCCCAATGGAATTAATCCAAGAGAATGACAAAAGCATTAATACTTAATCCTTGGAGCCTTATTCTTACCTCCTAGTAAAATCACCCACATGGTTCCCTCCTTAGGGTCACCATCCCATGTGCATCTCTCAACAACACACCCAAGTATATATGTTGAGATAACTCATGGTGCATTTTTGATATGGGACTAAAATTTTACAAGACATGTTGAGAGCTAGCTCTCCATGTAAAAAAAGCACCAACAATCCCCCACATATCACAACATATATATGTGTCCAGGGTTGAGCGTTCCCCACAGTAACTGTCCATTTTGCATTAGGATAGATGTCGCTGACGACTTGAATCTTCCCGCATGGGTTAAATAACAATGTGATACAAGAATGGACTACGCCTTGAATTTTGCACCACAATTGTAATTCTTCCCACTCACAAAGTGTAGTTACGTGTGCTTCTGGCTGCACATTAAAGGCCCTGTGCTAGCCTGGTTTCAGTATATAATTTTGGGTATCTACAAGTTTACCCTCAAGAGACGGCCTGATATCTCTTTCCATACACTATAGGTGAGTTCTTTATTAAAGAGATATGGCATGAAGCCTTGCGCTTCCTTGCGGTGCTACGCCGCTATGACATGGCCTGAAGCCGAGGTATTACCCCTACCTGGGAACCTCATCGTAGTGTCATACTACTGTAGCATGAGGTCTCAGCCTCTTTGTAGTTCTAATTTACTCAGCATGAAGCCTAAGGCTTCCTTGCGGTGTTACGCCGCAATGACATGGCTTGCAATGCCGAGGCTTTATCCCTACCTGGGTACCTCATCGTGGTGTCGTGCCACTGTAACATGGGGCCATCCTCCCCTTTGTAGTGCTGTCTACAACTCTTTAATTACGTCATACAGCATTAGGCTACCTGCCTATTTGCGGTGCTACGTCGATATGACATGGCTTGCAAAGCCGAGGCATTACCCCTACCTGGGCACTCCTTGTAGTACTGCTCTACCGTGCTTCCTGTAAAGCACACCAGGCATTCACTCTGTCTGAGAACTCATTAAGGCGTTTAAGCCAACCTTCCACAGGATCTGTTTTTTCTGCAGAAAATATATAGTAGACAACAGTGGTTATGGGTCCGTATCCCTTTCATGTTCCAGAAAACAAGTACCCACTGTTACCTTATAGTTTTCCAGTCAGTGATCCTCCTTTAAACTAAAAGTCAGATGCCTAGTAGATTTCTCTTTGAACTAATAGCATAAAACTTTATGGTAGGATTACAAAGACACACTATCAGAATGCCTTCAAGCCCATTTTACAAGCTGTATCATCGACCAACTGGCGCTTGAGGCCCTTTGTGAACGGATCTGCCAGGTTCTCCTGACTCCGAACATCAACCACTGCAATTATACCTCTTTTGATAAGATCATGTACTGCCCTGTGCTTCAACCGCACAGTCCTCTTCTTCCCATGGAAGAGGTCATGTGATGCCACCGCCGCAGTAGTCTGGTTGTCACAGTATATCGGTATCACCGGTATCTGAGCCCCAACCACTGGAAGATCATACATGAGCTCCTGAAGCCATTATGCTTCATCTGTTGCAGTTTCAAGTGCATAGAATTTAGATTCCATGGAGGAACGAGAGAGTATAGTCTACTTCTTCGACTTCCATGATATAGCAGCTCCACCCAAGAAAAAAATATATCCACATGTGGATCTCTTGCTTTCCACCTCTGAACACCAGCTAGCATCACTGAAGCCTTCCACTACTGTCGGATACCCATTGTAGTGCAGTACATATGTCTGAGTCTTCTTGAGATATCTCATCACCCGCTTCACAGCTTTCCAGTGCTCAACCCCTGGGTTGCTTGTGAACCGACTCAGCATTCCCACGGCGAAAGCTATGTCAAACCTTGTGGCAGTGGTTGCGTACATCAAACTTCCGATAATGCTAGAATACTCCAGCTGCCTGACGCTTTCCCTCGAGTTTGGCTTCAGCTTCTGATCACACCTGTATGGCGTATCGATCCCTGGAAGATCCTTATACCCATAGCGTGTGAGCATCTTCTCAATGTAGTGAGATTGTGACAGCGCTACTCCAGTGTCTGTCCGGATGATCTTTATGCCCAAGATGACATCTGTATCCCCCAAGTCCTTCATATTGAACTTGGTTGAGAGAAACTTCTTTGTCTCTGTGACACAGCCTATATTCGTACCTAGGATTAGCATGTCGTCCACGTATAGACAAACGATAACTCCTCTTCCATCAGCGAACTTTGTGTAAACACATTTGTCCGTCTCGCTGACTTTGTAGCCGTTTGATCTAATAACTTTGTCAAACTTCTCATGCCACATCTTGGGAGCTTGCTTCAAACCATATAATGATTTCACCAACTTGCAGACTTTGTCTTCAACACCTTTGACGACAAATCTATCTGGCTGTTGCATGTAAATCTCTTCGGTCAGCTCCCCATTCAGGAATGCTATTTTTACATCTATCTGATATATCACCAACTTATGTATAGCTGCTAGAGCGATTAACATTCTGATGATGGTCATCCGAGCTACTGGAGTATACGTGTCAAAGTAGTCTATCCCCTGTTTCTGAGAAAATCCCTTGGCTACCAGCCTGGCCTTGAACTTGTTAATAGTTCCATCTGCCTTCATCTTCTTCTTGAAGATCCATTTACATCCGATAGGCTTTTCTCTTTCAGGTAGATCTACCAACACCCATGTGTTATTGGAGGTGATAGAGTCAAACTCGTCATTCACTGCCTCCTTCCAGAAGATAGCATCTCTGGTCTTCATCGCCTCATCATAGGTAAGCGGATCTGCTTCCACATGATAGGTGACAAAGTCATCTCCGAAATCTTTCGGTCTCCTCGCTCGCTTAGCTGACGGCTCTGCGAGGTCTGGTACAAGAGTTGTTCCATCAACAATAGCTTCTTCTTGGACTACTGGCCCATATGAGATTTCAGTCTCATTTGCACCTACATCATTTTCCGGAATGTCCGAAAGAATAATATTTTTGTCTTTTGTAAACTTGTCTTCAAAGTATTCAGCATCGCGAGATTCGATGATATGATTTGACTCAATAGCAAGAAATCTCCTAGCATCACTCTTCTCATCATACCCCAAGAAGATCGCCTTCATAGTCCTTGTCCATAGCTTCTGAATCTTCAGATCTGGGAGCTTTACATACGCCAGACACCCCCACACTCGAATGACATTCAAGTTTGGTCTGACTTTGAACGAGAGTTCATGAGGAGTTACGTCCGAAGTTGCATACGGCACTCTATTTAGAATAAAAGTGGCCGTTAATGCAGCTTCTCCCCAGTAGCATTTAGGAAGACCCGCGGTTAGCAGCATTGAGTTCATCATTTCTGTCAACGTTCTATTCTTCCTCTCCGCTACTCTATTAGATTGAGGAGAATATGGAGCAGTAGTCTCGCATATGATTCCATGTTCTTTGCAGAACGATGCAAATTCATGAAACCTGTACTCCCCACCTCGATCACTTCTTAACCTCTTGAGTTGTTGTCTAGTCTGCCGTTCAGCTTCGGCCCTGAACTCTCTGAACTTCTCGAAGGGTTCGTCTTTAGACTTGAGCAAGTGGACGAACGCGTATTTTGAGAAGTCGTCGATGAAGGTTATGAAATACTTCATCCCGGCCTTCGTGGAGAAATGTTTGAAGTCACAGATATCGGAGTGCACCAACTCCAGAAGATCTGTGCTTCGATTGACCCGATGAAAAGATTTCCTTGTGATCTTCGTCTGAGCATACACTTCACACTTCTCCACCTTACCCCCTCATTTGGAGATAAGTCCTAGACTAGACATTTTGTTAATTCTTTTACAATGAACATATCCTAGTCTATTATGCCACAACTCAAGAGAATAATCAGAAAATGCAACTGCATTAATGTCATCAAACTGCTTGACAAGCTGAATTTTAAACATTCCTTCGGTTTGATAAGCCTTCCCGAAGTATGTTCCTTTCTTGGACATCACCATTTGACCAGCATTGATGTCCATCCTCAAGCCTGCGTTGCAGAGCAGGCTCCCAGAGATCAGGTTCTTGGCAATCGCCGGAACATGCTTCACACCTTGAAGCGTCAGAGTGTTCCCAGAAGTGAGTTTCAGTTCCACGGTCCCGATCCCCAAAACTTCAGCTTGGGCCTGGTTCGCCATGACAATCTTCTCAGATATCGGCTGGTACGTGACAAACCATTCCTTGCCAGAACAGACATGGCAAGTCGTACCAGTGTCTAGCCACCAGTCAGAGTCAACCCCCACAGTTGTGACCTGTGCGATCATAGCAACAAAGTTAGAAACCAATGAAATCTTATTAGGCTCACCTTTCTCTGATTGTTTAGGCTTAGATCTGCATTCACTCTTGTAGTGGCCTTTCTTGCCACAATTGTAACAAGTCACGTGGGACTTAGTCTTCTGTTACTTGAATGAAGGATCCTTCACTTTTAGATTAGTGAAGTCCTTCTTCTTGGGATGAGAAGCCGCCTGCTTTCCCTTGGGATCTCTCGTCTGCACTAGATTAGCCTTAGCCAACTGTTTGGACAGAGTGTCCATCTTCTGTTGGGAACGCATCTCGTCCTCAACATGGATCTCTTGAAGTAGATCTCCTAAGCTAATGTCTAGCTTCTTTCTGAGCATCCTTGCATAGAAGGTACTCCATCCAGCAGGAAGTTTTGAGACGATCCCTCCAACGACAAACTTGTCGGGAAGGGGCATCTCTTCGTCTTCTAGTTTTTGACGCAGCTTCAGAAATTCCTTCACCTGTGGCAACATGGATTTTTCGTCCTCAAAGAGCAATTTTTGATATTTTTCAACCACAAACATCTTGCTTCCGTTCCTGTCTTCTTCATACAGTTTTTCCACAGACTCCCATATGTCTCTGGCAAGTTCCTTCTTCGAGTAGAATTCTGCCAGAAAATCCTCCATAGTATTCAGGATGAGAAGCCTGCAGATGCTATTTTCCCTTCTCCATTTGGTCTGGAGTTTGGTAGCCACATTGATTGCGGCAGTAGATCCGGTGTCTGGAACAGAAGGTTCTTCCTCCAACAGAACATGATCAACGTCTTTTAGTTGAAGAGTTAGATAAACCTTTCTCTTCCAGACTTGATAATGCTCTCCATCAAACTTTTCCAACTTGTAGTAGTCCGATTGGACGAGCGAAGCATTAATGTTTTCCATCTATAAGGATCTTGCTTTGAGATTGTTATTCCCGGGGCTTGATTAAAGATGGTAAAACAGATGCGACAGAGATCTATGATGATACAAAAACCAAATAACCCGATTACAATATGGAGGAGAAAAATAGAGAAGAGAAGATCTCTCGTTCTTCCTTGCAAACGTGTTACAATTGGGACAGAACGAGGTACAATAATCTAGAGAAAGATAAGAAGAAGAAAAATGCTGGGGTGTCAAAACACCGTTGCTTAAAGCAAGATTCGCTCCACACGAACTGCTTCCAGGAACCAGCAAGTTTGAAGAACTTGTGGAACGCTCGAAGTCACCTCTGTTCTGACTCCTCGGATGCACTTGCAATAGTGGCAGCAGCTCTCTCTCTTTCTTCTTTTCTGACTTATATTTTTGTTATATCACAAAGGAGGCCAGAAGAGAGTATATATAGAGAGAGGGTGGAAATCCTAGCCGCCTCTTCAGTTATGGAAAGATTGAATCAAATCCCAAAAAGATAGCAACGAGATTAATTCAAATCCCACAAATATAGCAACGAAATTAATTCAAATCCCACAAAAAGTGGATCTGAATTAATCGTATTGAATCAGTCTTTCCATAACTGACTTGTAGTCTGTACAGTCAGCGGAGCCCTCCATACGGCAGCAGCAGCAGCAGCCTGGCCACATGAGCCTCATGGCTGCATGGACAGCATGGGCCGCATGGACCATAAGCCGCATGGACTGCATCGGCCGCATGGACCGCATGAGCCGCATAGACCGCATGGCCGCATGACTGCTGACGTGATAAGTGCGCCAACAAAATGCCACATTACGCCTCATGAGCCCATGAGCCCGAGTCCGAGTCCGAGTCGGGCTTAGCTCCAAATGGAATTAATCCTAGAGAATGACAAAAGCATTAATGCTTAATCCTTGGAGCCTTATTCTTACCTCCTAGTAAAATCACCCACATGGTTCCCTCCTTAGGGTCACCACCCCATGTGCATCTCTCAACAACACACCCAAGTATATATGTTGAGATAACTCATGGTGTATTTCCGATGTGGGACTAAAATTTTACAAGGCATGTTAAGAGCTAGCTCTCTCCATTTAAAGAAAGCACCAACAGTGTGTGTGTGTGAAATGATAATTATATTGACTTAACATCCCCCTGGAAATCGATCCCTGGCCACTTAGGCACATGCCTCACCACTACCACTGGACTAGGAGCATGCCTCACTTCATCTGTATTAATAACTAAACCACCTAAAGGATACTAAATTGCAAGAAAGCTCCCAGACCAAAGGAAAGTATCAGCTACCCAAAGGCATGGGAGCTGCAGAAACCCAACCCAAATGAAGCAACCCATGAGCCACTGCCCAAACACCAAAAAAATGAACCCACTAAGGCGGTTGTCGCAGGAACTCAGGGTACGACCCATCCAGTATATACAGTTTATTTCTCATAATATTGCTCGTGATTAATTTTATGCTACTCATCTTTTTACTCGTTTTAGTTGAGAATCAGTTTCTTATAACTTAGAATTGGTGGACTTAACGTTATGTTAAGAATGCTAAGAATTGAGGATTTTTTTAAAAAAAATTTGAGCTTTTGGTTTTGTGTTTTTTTTAGAACTTAGAAGTGGATTTTGGAGTTGAGCTTAAGCTAAGGATTGAACTTAGTGATTGTGTTGGATCTTTTAATTAAGCTAATTTTTAGGCATTTGCGACTTGTTACATATTGATATATATAATATATTTGATTAATTGCTTGGTTGGTAGAGACCGCTTATCATTGAAATTTAACGCTTCCATAAAAAGTAAAAAAAATCTAGGTTAAAAGGTTCCACAGTAATAAGTGTGTTACTTGATTGAAAGTTAATTGGTAATTATTGCTACCAAACAAAAGTTGACCGATATTGTTTAACGAAACTGAAATCTTTTATATTAATCATTTTTTTAATCTTTGTTTTAGTTGAGAATTGGCTTTTAGAACTTATAATGAATTTTGGTAGACTTGAAGTTATGTTAAGAACGCTAAGAATTAAATTTTTTTAATATCTTTTGAGCTCATAATTTGTGTTTTCTTAGCACTTATAAGTATATTTTGGTGTTGAACTTATGCTAAGGATTGAACATAGTGATTGTGTTGAATCTTTTAAGCTATTTTTAGGTGTTTGCAACTTATTACTTATTGCTCTTATAAATTATTTAATTGCTTGGATGGTAGAGGCTTGGATTTGAAATTTAATTCTTATAAAAAAAATCTAAGTTAAGAGGTCCTATAATAATAAGTGTGTAATTGATTGAATGTTAATTAGTAAAATACCGCTCCCGACAAAACTTGAACGAATATCGTCTAACTGAAACAAAAAAAAACCGTTTCAAATGGTACGATATTAGTATTAATTTTTATTTTTAAATATCGATATCGTGCTACTCAACGGTATCAACTTACCCTTACTTACCTTCCGGCCTTTCCTGCTCAACATACAACCGACTCAATCATAATCTGGTGAACTTTTGTCGACAACTCAAAATATGATCCCACTTCTCGTGCCGAAGCACGTCTCTCTATTATAGCCAAATTTTAGGCTCCAAAACATAACGTGCGCACCTTCCTTGACTCATTCGTGACGTGTATACAGTTTTTGACTCAATCCTACGTCATGCACGCGAATTACCGTAATTACGCTGACCCAATATATATGAAAGATCACTAGCATGGCAAGCTATCCGTGGACTATAGCCTGGCATAGACAAGGTCGATCGGCGTGGGTAGCGAGTCCCATCGAAAGCATTGAATCACCAGAGCGGTACAATCCAGTTCACCTATCGTGTTTCCTTCTAAGCCGGATCGGTCCTGGCCTTAGGTTGTCGTCCGAGGAATCGTCGTCCTTATGCACAAGTTGTCCAATGACCATGCATGACTCGACTTACCTTACCATCCTACACAGTCATTTCTTTTATAGTGTTGCCATCTTTTTCGTACTACGTTGGAGAATCCCAAACGAGGGACAATATCGACGACAAACGGACGCGTGAACTTTTTTTATTACCATACCTTCTGACTCAAACTTAGGAATGACTATTCGATATCCCTCCTGCTCAACTTGAACAAGTCGTGTTCCTTTGAAGTGCCACATAAACTGTGTCATACTCTGTACGATAAGCCTAAAAATCGTGGGGACGTGCACGTGCTTTGACTCGTGCCATAAACCGTATGGCCCGCAATAAAATCGTGGAGTGCGCATGCTATGATAAGCAATGCGACCGTGGGAACATCTAGACTATGACTGCAAGTTGATAGTTTATGTACCAGTATAAATGTGACCTACTATGCCCAAATCTTTTCTTTTTTACCCAAACCATGGGATCGAAGGACCAAGTGCCATCGTTGAAAGCCATCGTGGACGGATATCTAGGCAGCAAGTTAACAATTACATGTTCTATACTCATTTGACACGAGGCGGAATTATTCCTTTTAGCTATGTGGGTTCGTCTCTTTTATTAGTATACATACTCAGTGCAATTGAAAACATTCATTTATTAGTGTGAAGGCCAAGCTGAGGCAAGTTCACCGAAGCCACCCATATTGTCTCGACCAAGCGGGACTTCGAGCAAGCCGTTGCATGGCTAAGTCCAAATGTCGTTGCGTTTCGATTCCTCCGGTTGAAATGAGCTGGACAGGATACTACTGGTTGTACGTGAGGCTATATAAATATGAATATCGAAAATAGGGAGTGACATATTTGCCACATCATGAAGTGGGACCGGATCACTAGTGAATATTTTTAAAGTAAACCCCAACACAAACAAGTAAATAGAAAGGGGAAAAAAAAAGTAACTAATTCGTTTCCTTTTCATACAAATTACGCTTGCGAGGCAAGTTTCACAATCACCTGTAGACCTTGTTGGCATATTTGAGTCTATCAAGAGGCGACGGGTGCCTTGCCTAATTTGCTTGACTTCAAGGAAAGTATTCAGTGCTTCTCTGTGGCCCCATCCTATCCACATCTCTCCATGATGGGGAGAGGAGCATATAGCTTCAAATTTTAGAAAATAAAAGGTTATGCCATGACTCAAAATATATGGTCAATAGAATTAGCACGGACGCTTGCCAATATCAAGGGAGCATTGTCTGCAGTTTTGGTCTGTATTTTTGGTCCGTCGGTCACGTGTCAGCCTATTATTGAAGGTAGGATCCAGAATTTTTGGGAGTGGATTCTAAGCTTGCACGGGAGGAGAGGCGAAGCAAATAGAAGTGAGGGACAAGTCTGCGGTCAAAGCTACGTCAACCCTCCTCGGGCTGAATATCATTTCCGAAAAAAACAAGTTATATATATGAGCTCTCTCTGTCCACAGAGTCGATATCAATCGATGGAGTAGATTCTTAAGCGGAAATTCCCTCAGGACTTGGCGAAGAATTAACTAATAAGTCGTAATTGATGTCTGATGGCATCATCTCGTAAAAGAAATGTGTGCCATTGACCTATCTCAGTGGCGGAGCCAGGAGTCAGGACCACTGTAGGAGGTGGGTGGGAGCATGCATTTTGAACACAAGACAACAAGAAATATATGAAAATTCTAAAGATGACTAACAAATTGTCATTCATACAGGAGACAATTGCCTATTAGTCCCATATGAATAATTTAGCCTTCTCAGTTTTGTTTTCATTTATATTAAGAGAACACTTAGAAATTGTTTCTTCTCGTGATATTTGGATGGTTACTTGCGATATATATGCCATGGTCCAGTCCAGAGGCCCAGGCACAAATACAATACCCAGTAGAAGTGAACAAATACCGGCTAGTGGCAAAAAAAATCGATCGAATAGCGATTAAAAATATTCTAAAAAATCATACCGATATCGAATTATCGAACGGAGTAAAATATAGTATAATAGCAGTGGTAGCAGTATATATTGGAAACGATAATTATATCGAATGTCCCCACTGGGAATAGATCTCTTGCACTTGGGCCACATGTCTCGCCACTTTCACTAGGCTATATATATATATATATATATATATATATATATATATATATATATAGCGATTAATTTCACATAATGTTGCTCGCGATTAATTTTATGCTAGTCATTTTTTTACTCATTTTAATTGAGAATCAGTTTTACCTTGGAATAAATTTTGGTGGACTTAACGTTATGTTAAGAACGCTAAGAATTGATTTTTTTTTAATCTTTTGAGCTTATGTTTTTTGTGTTTTCTAGACTTAGGAGTGGATTTTGGAGTTGAACTTAAGCTAAGGATTGAACTTAGTGATTGTGTTGGATCTTTTAATTAAGCTAATTTTTAGGTGTTTGCGATTTGTTATATTGCTCTAATAAATTTGATTAATTACTTGGTTGGTAGAGGCAGCTTGTCATTGAAATTTAAAAAAAGTAAAAAAAATTCTAGGTTAAGAGGTTACACAGTAATAAGTGTGTTAATTGATCGAAAGTTAATTGGTAAATATTGCTACCGAACAAAAATTGACGATATTGTTTAACAGAAACCAAATTTTTTTATATTACTCAATTTTTTAATCTTTGTTTTAGTTGAGATCGAATTAGTTTTTAGAACTAAGAATGAATTTTGGTGGACTTGAAGTTATGTTAAGAACGCTAAGAATTGAGTTTTTTTATTTATCTTTTGAGCTTATATTTTGTGTTTTCTTATAACTTACAAGTATATTTTGGTGTTGAACTTATGCTAAGGATTGAACTTAGTGATTGCGTTGAATCTTCTAAGCTAACTTTTAGGTGTTTGCGACTTATTACTTATAGCTCTAATAAATTTGATTAATTGCTTGCTTGATAGAGGCTTGGAATTGAAATATAGTTCTTCTAAAAAAATATAGGTTAAGAGGTTCTATAATAATAAGTGTGTTAATTAATTGAATGTTAATTAGTAAAATATCGCTCCCCGACAAAACTTGAACGAATACCATTTAACTGAAACAAAAAAAAAAAAAAAACCGTTCCAAATAGTACGATATCAGTATTGACTTTTTAAATACCGATTAGAAAATATCAAAAAAATCGACCAAATACCGACCGATTATACCAACACTCACCCTAATACCCAGGGTCAGTCCTATGGTTTTTGGAGCCTAGGAGGAAATCTGAAAATGAAAACTTTTTTCACCTAAATAATTTTTTTTTAGCATTTTTACCGACAAAATCATCATTTAAGCTATCATAATCAAGTATTTTTCTAAAATATTATTTTGAATAGATATCGTAGCTAAACTATTTATTATTATTTTTTTTGACATAGTCAATTTTAAATAAGATTTGATTAATTTTAGTTTTGAAAATTTCCTTTCCGCAGATGCAACTGTAAAACGTATAGTCAATAAAATTCTATATGCAATCCAAACATTGGGTTAAGATCTACGGTTTTTATAAAATTAAGTACTTCAATGGGACCGCTTATTTATTCTGGTAAACCATTTTGTAAGTATTTCAATTCTAACAACAAAGTTATCCATAGCACCTTTTGAGATTGAACTAATAATTTTCTTTTTTCCTTTTCTTAGTTTCTCATATCCAGTTAGATATTTTCCAGGTGACATTTTGTCTTCTAAAATACTACTAGTAATTGACTTAATTACAAAATAATTTAAGTAAATAACATAATAACCTAATTTGGATTAATAAAACCAGAAGTTGCTTTAATAAACTAGTTGGGGCTAGACTTTACAGCTAAGTTGTACAATTATAAATGATAACATAAAATGTCAAGGAGAAGCGACTCAATTGAGATCAACATCGCTTCTCCCTAAAGAGAATCAACCATAACCTTCAATACAATTTAAAAATCATAAAAGAGGTCAGGTTAGTACTAAAGTTAAGTGATAATCCATCCCAGTTTAGTTAATAAATATGGCGTCCATTTTTGTTCACCCACCAAAACAAGATGGGATGTCCCCCCACCCCACCCCCCATCCCACCAAAGAGAATCAACCATAACCTTTAATACAATTTAAAAATCATAAAAGAGGTCAGGTTAGTACTCATGTTAAGTGATAATCCATCCAAGTTACACACACACACACAAAGACACAAACACACACAAAAAAAAGAAAAAAGAAAAAAGAAATGGACATGTTACAAATAAAAACTTAAAACCACTTTGGTGGGTAAACAAAATCACTTACAAAGTGATTTTTGTGGGATAAAAATATCATGTGTCTATTTTTTAGTGGGGGTGAATATTCCACCTAGTTTTGATGCATGAACAAAAATTGACTCAATAAATATGTTCATATACAAAAGCAGTTACCTTTATAAGGGCAATCTCTTAATTGGATCTAGTGAGCTTAGTCTAACAAGTATGCACAATTAGTCCATATCCCAAGGGTTTTATGTCATATAATATTTGAAAAAGAAAGCTGAATCCATAGTTAGAGGTATACATACGTATATGTACATAGATGCAGAAATATAACTTTGTTGAAAATAAGTGGCTAACAAATAACTTGTTTCTTCCAACAGCAACCAAAACAATCTTATGGTATGATCAAATTATAAATTGTTAATATACTATTCCATTGTTTAAAATTTTATTCAAATATAATATAATACAATTTAATCAAATTTATTTCGAACTAAAAGTTTAAGTTTTATCATGATTTAATATATTGTAATCTAATAACCATATCTTAAGAGATGCTTGAGAAAAAAGGGATAATTTTGTCAATATTTATTTGATTGGGGTCGTTTTGGTGAATGAATCTTTTCCTTTTGTTGACAAAAGCTAACCAAAACAATGCACTTAGGGGCTGTTTGGATAGCGGTAACTTTTCGAAAATGTGAAGTTGGCACTTGCAGCAGATTGAATTACAGCGCACTTGCAACAAGTGGTACTTTCCAAAATGTATTTGGATAGAGTTCTTTTTGTCCCTCGTAAGTGAAGATGATGACTTTCAATGTTTGGATAGAATTAACTACTGTTCATATCCTTAAAAAAAAACTAAAATTAGTTGCACACGTGTCCAACCTCTTAAAAAATCACGTGCCTACATTGGAACAAATAAATAAGAAGCAGCAGCAGCAGCTTCGTTACACATCTCTCTCCCTCTCTTTAGAACTCTCTCTCTCTCTCTCTCTCTCTCTCTCTCTCTCTCTCTCGACCTCCTCCTCCTCCTCCTTTACCACTACCACTACCACCCTTTCAACCTACAACTCCACCTCCTCCGCCTCCACCACCAACACCTCTCTTCCGACCCACTCCACCACGACCACCACCTCCACACCCTCAGTCTCTCCCTCCGTCGCCTCCTCCACATCCTCACCCCCTCCTCCTCTCTGTACTCCTCTCCCTCCCAAACCCCATTCTACCCCTCCACCGCCGATGTCGACGTCTTGCAGGCGACTACCGACTCTCCTAGGCGACTGAGCAACGTCAGATCCTACTTCTAGCGGCGCCGCACCCCCATCTTCCTACCCAAATCTGCTGTGGCATCCGACTCAGATCCATCGTGGCATCTAATCCATCACTGTCGACTGTCCCATCCGCCTTGCCGGTCTTCCTTGTGGCCAAGGACGCCAAGCCCACCACTTGCAGCACACTCCCCCCTCATTTTTGCTGCTAGTGGAGAGAAGAAAAAGAGGGGGACAAGAACTGGACTGCAACTGAGATTATCCACTTTCTGCCTCTAGTTGCTATGAACCAAATGGTGGAACTCGGCGCCGCTCCCTCCAGTTGCATCAGAAATAGACAGTTGCAGCAGAGTTGCTTGCAACCAAACAGACCCTTAGAGCATCATTATAGTAAGGCCCAACCCATTTTGTAGATTTTAGATTTACAATATAGGAGCTCATTTTGTAGAATAGTAAGACTCATCCTATATTTCAATTTCTATATTTTTAGGTCCAACTCATCCACATAAGCTATAGGTTGGGCCTGAGAATTTCTAGATTCAGAATGTAGGAAATCATTTTATAGAATAGTAAGCCCCAATTTGGAGCCCAATTCTAGATTTACATTATTATTTTTTTACTTTAATTTTTGACCACACAATCTTTGGAACCAAATCTCATTTTATCATTTACTACTATTCTCATACAAACCCAACCCATTCTACATTTACTTTTTTTTTTCAAAATGTTGGGCCTCAAGATGAAATTTTAAGCACCATCTACTAATGATGCTCTTACAAATTAAAAACATTTTTGGCCTTAAATTTTGTTTTTGGGCATCAAAACAGAGTTCCAAACGGGCGTTAAACCTTCTCACATTTTATTTCATAAAGATATTGGGTGAAGCATAGAGCTGATGATAATGAAGATAACATAAATAAAAAAATAAAAAAGCCATGCCCTCTCTGAGGCCTCTCATAGCAATGCCAATAAGTCGACGTTGGATGTACTCGATAACACTTGAGCAATCTATGACCCTACCATAATTAACTGATAATGGCATACCCAAATACTTCAACAGTAGAACACCAATATCCATATGAAGAAGCTCTTGCCATTCATCTTGTTGAGGAAAAAATCGGCTAATACACTTCTCATGGTTGAGGAATAGACCCGATAAGTCGCCAAACTGTCGTAGTAGCTCCTGTAGGGCTGCAATACTCCTTCAGGACGACACAAGAAAGAACAACAAATCATCCGTATATATGAGATGCAATACCACCGGAGATACATTCTTGTGTAGAGGAACAATGACCCTTCGGTGTACTGTCAAATCCATCAAACAAGAAAAGTACTCAATTGTAATCGTAAAGAGATTTGTCGATAGAGGTTCTCCCTATCAAAGGCCTCTATTACTTGACAGGAAAACCATATGGTTGTCTCTAGACCAAAAAAGAAAAGAATGGAGTCGTAATACACTCCCTAATCTTTGTCCACACACCACGAATCAAAACCCATCTCTCAAGTAACAATTAGCATAGAAACTCCCTATTGACGGAGTCATAAGCCTTCCGGTGATCCAGGCTTCCCGTGGTCCAGGCTTGATACACGCCTTATGCCCACCTTTCTTGTTGAAACCCGACACAATTTCGTGGACTATATATATATATATATATATATATATATATATATATATATATATATATAGGGAAGGGATATTGCACCAAACTTATTGCATCAATTGTTGCACCAAACAATCTCAACCACACATTTATTTCTATCATGTGGTTATAAAGCATGCTGACGTGGCAACAACTTTATGGAATGCTTTATAACCACATGATAGAAATAAATGTGTGGTTGAGATTGTTTGGTGCAACAATTGATACAATAAGTTTGGTGCAATATCCCTTCCCATATATATATATATATATATATATATATATATATATATATATATATATATATATATATATATATAAAGGCAAATGACCTCTAGCCTAGTGGTTAAGAGAGATGCATGCGACCTAAGTGGTCGGGAGTTCGAGCCCCGGTGGAGGCGAGTTCACCACAAGTACCCATTGCTTCAAAATATATATATATATATATATATATATATATATATATATATATATATAGAGAGAGAGAGAGAGAGAGGAGAAAAAATATAGAGGAGGGATCTGCCTTCCCTTACTTTTGTATTCCTCAAGCATCCCCTCTTTCACATTTGTTCGAACTTATTTAAATCATCTAATCTTATATATATATATATATATATATATATATATATATATATATATATATATATATATAAGAAAAGAAAAAACAAAATATTAGAAATTTGACAATATATATATATATATATATATATATATATATATATATATATATATATATATAAAATATATATATATATAAAAAAAAAAAAAAAAAAATATATATATATATATAAAATATATATATATATATATATATATATTAGAAATTTGACAATATATATAAAAATATATATATTGTTAGAAAATTTTAGCTTGATTCTTGTAAACAAAATAACAAAATATTAGAGTTACTAATCTACGGGGAAGTCATGCACGAAGCATTGTCCTAAAAGAATATTTGAGGTATATGTGTAGACTTCAAATCGATTCCTCCTAGTGATAAAACCCCCTTATTATCGGCTTTCCGTTGTTACACTCAACTCTGGAAGAATGACCCGAACTTAGCTTTGCCCAGGGTGGAAGGGATTGAATTGGAAAGAAAAGAAGGAGGAAGGATGAATAGATTGATAAGTTTGTTGCTCATTTTCATCTCTCTTTTGTAATAACCCTACTTCAAGAAGAATATATAGGCATCCCTCAACCATAGGTTTAATAGGTTTTAATGTGGTGTTAATTGGATTTATTGGATGATTTAAGAAAAAATTAATATGAGATATCAATGTTCAAAACATTCATGAATTAAGAAGCTATAACCTAGCTTTGAAGAGCCATAAAATAAATTACTGTTTGTAAAATGAATGTCCAATGAATGAAAATTTTATGGTCTTAAATGTCATGAAATAGGAGTAATAAAGACCTTGTTTTTTCCAAATACACATACAACAATTCCCCCCAAAATACCAAGTTTTGAAACTGCATAGAGGGAAAAATAATAATAAGAGTTGAGAATTCTGGAGAATTATATACTTTGCATAGATGAGATGGACTACAACCTTGAATCTCACTTAGTGACTATTATTTTATCTGAAGAAGTACTTGATGGACTATGCCTTGAATCAAACTTCTTAAACCAGATTCAGAAAATAACACACATAGTGTGTTAGACGTTCTTAGGTCTATCAGGGTGACGCTTTTGATTGGCCATGCGAACTTTTTCTATATTCATGAGAATTGTCTGGGATCGCCCTGTCCCATAATCGCGACCTTTCACGACATTTCACATATGTAAGTCCTCAAAGGGTTAGTGATTGGAGTCAACCCTGAATAATTATACTTGGACCTATAAAGAGTTTGAAACTCATCATAACCAAATCACACTGGAACACTATTACCATAGGGATGGAGTATCCATGTACAACACCGTACAACCTCTTGGATATTAGTTTAAGAGAAAATGTCTGAGTCATACAACTTCAGTACAAGATGTGACTGAAAATAATATTTCAGATTACATAATACTCCTCATAGACCTCGAATATGAGTCAGTTATCTGTTTTTTATTTGAATGAACTTCTATGATATACGAGTATCTAATATGATACAATTTATAGTCTAAAATACCCTTAAAAATATTCTTTCTAGTATAGAATAGAATAACTGGTTTGACGGATTTAGTTACTTCATAAATCAGACTTGGTGATATCATAATTATTTAACAAATGTGTGGTTTCACTAATTACTGATATAAGTCCTAGAATAATGAGCCAAAACACTTCTGACCATGTCACCTCTTAAAGTAAGGTACAATAAATTTTAGTCTTGGCTCTAAAGATTTATCTTTATAAATCATGTTTATAAAAAATGATGGTATAAAGTACTAGAATAATAGTTTAAATGATTTTTGCTAATTTACCTTAACAAATCTTTAGTTTATCAAGTTTTGATCAAATTGGGATAGTTGTAGGAGCCGGTTCCTGGCTAGCGGTGATCCACTGGGGACGCTTAAGTACCGTATCGTTTATAGATATTTACGTCCAGTTAACAAAAGAATCTTTTCAGCTTGTACCCAAAATAATCTCAACTTTTGAAAACATTAGATTTATAGGAATTTGCAATATCACTAAATTATTTTCTTTTGACTAAATTGTTTGAATGTCATGAATTATATGCAAACCAATGTTTTTGGAACAAAATTTAAATATTGTGGCAGAACAAAATTGTGATTTTTTTTATCTGACTAAAAATTCTAATATTGTGACAATTTGGTCAGCTAATGTTATAACATGCAAACTGACCTAGAAAAAACACATCATTCAACATCACTTTAATACAATAATATAGAATGCCATAATCTATATCCAAATGATGTAGAGGCTCTTATACTTCAACATATTTTTCCAAGTCAACTTACAAATCAGAAAATTGACTAGAATATTTATGTCTAATCGATAAAATTTATAATCAAAGGAAGGAGGAGACATCTTTCATATTTAAATTTGCAGTTTAGATGCATGTCGTTAAGACATATTTTAACAATTGATGTAGCAAGATGTCTTATTATGTGTTACCCCATAAAATTACAAGTATTAAAGATGTTATAGATCTTGCATCATAAAATACAATAAAACCGATGTAAACATAAACGATGTCATGCTAGAATGGAATATATGACAGTTAAATCTCATAACCGAATAGATGAAAATTAAATTTGCAATTACCCATAATCATCCATAATAACAATGGGGTTCACATGCTTAAAAAATAATGACATCTTAATAGCTAATGCTTCTCATAAAAATCTTGGTCATTTGATGTGATCTTTGGCATTGAATTGATAAACCAAATTAGTAATGAATGGAAATTCCAAATACATGTCCGATAATGAAGACATAATACTTAAAAATTGTACATAATGAAATTTTTGGTGTCTAGAAATTCTACCAACAATTACCGATGGTTGTAACTTGTAAACTAATTTCTAGAACATGTGGCACGACTATGAATGCAATGATATATAAACATTTTATATTCTTCATTTATAATAAGGATTTTCCATCTTATATTCTCGTCATCATATGATGATGACTGTCATCTAAGTATTCTCCTTCACAATATAAGGTTCCATGAAACTATTAAGTGAATTTGACAACTGGTTAACAAACATTGGTCACCTGAGAACACATTAAGCCAATTAGGCTATTCTAGTTTGGTAGAATTATGTGAACAGTAGAGGAACCAATTCTAAAATGTGAATAACGAAGGTTGAGAACATTGTGAATCCTCTCTAATTGAAAGAAAAAGCAAATTTATGTGACTCGTCCAATGATGTGCATCTTGAATTTAATTGCTTACTTACATGATGAAACATATATCACTAATCACTACAAAATATTGTTTATTATCGATGGACATTAGCGATGGAATCATTTCAGTCGCTATATAGCGACGAACTAGCAACTTACTAGCGACTGATAGTTTATGAATAAAATTAGTTATAAATATACGTCGCTATATGTGTCACAAATCCGTCAGTAATGTTATATCGACCGATTATCGACAGAATAGTTCTGTCACTGGCCACGACTAAAACCTTCACAGTAGCCCTCCATTTTCCATTCTCAAATTTTCAACAAAAAAAAACTTTCCCCCCAACCCTCGACCCCCCGGCGACCGACCCCTCGCCAACCAACCCTCTCCGTTATTCCCCTCCTCCTCTGATCTTCCCCTCGGTGACCGACCCCCTCATCCTCCCTCGGTGACCGTCCCCCTCGTCCTCCCTCAGTGACAGACCCCCGATCCCCTCCTCCACCCTCGCAAACCGACGACCCGACCCCCTCCTCCTCCCTCGACGACCGACGAACCCAACCTCCCTCCTCCTCTCAAAGTCCTCTTCTCCTTCTTCATTGTGATATTTCTCAACCTAGCCCTATTTTTTTTTCCTGAATTTATTTTAGTAGAATTAGGGATTTTTTTATTTCCTGAAATTTATTGCACAAATAAATCAGTTACAATGTTTATTTTAGTATTGTCAATAAAGTTATGCCAAAATTGTATTATATAATTATGGATCTTTGGTGGAGGTTTCTCTTAGAAAGTCGCATTTTATCGGTAGTTTACTTGAATTATATGTAAGGGTATATATATCAAGATTATGTTATATATCATGATCTAATAACCTTGTTATGAAGCTCAATTTGGTTCATCTATGACATTATAGGTGAAAGTTTGTTGTTATGGCCTATGAGATTTCTTATGAGTGTCTCTCCTAACACTTAGAATATTACATAATGTTCCTAACATGGATAGTCTTAGGACTAGATTACACAATAAGGGTGTGCTGCACTGAAAATATTGAAGGTGTAGGTTAGCTTCTAAAATGATATTGTTAGAGAAAGATCCTTTAAATGAGTTGGAGTTAACTAAAATTAGGGTTAGGATTTATTCTAGGGTTAAATCTTAATGTTGTTAGAATAAGATGCTTGTAAGCATGAAGTGCCATGTAGGAATCATGATAGCTTCACAGCTAAAAAGGCTTCATATTCTTTTTTTATATATTTTTTGACACTTATATCTAATCCATATTGTTCGATTACATATGGTACATGCAGAATCATTCATGTGCAAGAAAGTAATGAGTCGATACTTAGTTAACCGTTCGTGGATGTACAATCGACGACATGAGAGCAAGATTAGTTTGACGGATAATTTCAAGGCGGACGTCGAGGAATTTCTGAGATACGCCAGTAGACAACCTAATTTTATGGACGTAAGGCTCATAAAGTGCCCTTGTGTCAAATGTTACCATTCAAAGAAGTAGATCTCGTTAGAGAGAACCTCTACAAGAAAAGTTTCGTACCGAACTACAATGAGTGGATGGCTCAAGGAGACCCTTTGGTTCTGCAATATCAGTCCTTCTTCAATACGGAGGTTGGAGAGTCCACTCTCGAAGATCACTTTGAATATCGGCATCGAAACTTGGCACGTGAGTTGGTTTCTGATGCGGCCGGTCTAAGTTTTGATCCAGAGGATCCCTATCTTGATACAAAAGAGTTCTATGATATGTTCAAGCATGCCGATACTCCGTTATGTCCGGTTGTGATTCTCATTCTGTCCTATCAGTGGTAATACGGCTGTTGAACCTCAAGTCTGATTTTAACTTGCTGTAGGAATGCTACGACTGTATAATTTAATTTTTTAGAGAGTCACTGGCAAAAGGAGCGAAGGACTTGCAAGAAAACTTTTATAAGTCGAAGATGATTATACAGAAACTCGAATTAGGCTATAAAAAGAGAGATTGTTGTCGAAACGGTTGTATATTGTATTGCAAGGAGAATAATGATAAAGACAGATGCATTTCTATCACGAGGACTGGTACAAGCCTATTCGGGGCAAAGAAAAATCATCTGAACAAGCAAGGTTGCACACCTATAAATATATACAGGTTTTGTCTGTCACAAAGAGGCCACATAGGATATATATGTCCGCAAATACTGCAGAACACATGACATGACATAGCAAAGAACAAAAGATGAGTGAAGAAGAATTATCTCATCTATCCGACAAAAGGCATGGAAGCATTTTGATCGATGTCAGCCTAGATTTGCTGCGAAGCCTATGAATGTTTGATTGGCTTTATGTTCTGATAGATTCACTCCTTTTGGATAGTCAGGGTCTCAGTATTTTTATTGGTCAGTAATTTTGACCCCTTACAATCTACCACCGTAGATGTGCATGAAGATTCCTTACATGTTCTTGACATTTGTCATATCCGGTCCAAAAAATCCAAATGAGAACATTGATAACTACTTACAGCCATTGGTGGACGAGTTGAAATAATTGTGGCAGTTCGACGTATAGACGTATGATATATCAATGGAGCAGAACTTTCAGATGAGAGCGATACTGATGTGGACCATCAATGATTTTCTAGCATACGGGATGTTATCGGGATGGAGTACTCATGGTATTATGTCTTGTCCCATATATATGAAAAAGAGTAAGACATTTCACCTTCAGAATGGAGGAAATGCTCTTTTTTTATTGTTACCGTCAGTTCTTTCCTGCATCGCATCCGTGGAAAAGGAACAAAGATGCCTTTAGAGCTGGTAAATAGGAACTATCTTCTCCCCCGTTGAGGTTGACAGAAGATATCGTTTGGGCAGAGGTAGAGGATTTGTCGACTGTAATGGAAGATCCGAGACGGGGCCATCACTTACAAGGATTTGGACATAGCCATAATCGGACGAAGCGGAGTATCTTTTGGGACTTACCTTATTAGAAGGACAATCTCATAAGACACAATCTTGATGTCATGCATTTTGGGAAAAACATATTCGACAATATCTTCAATACGGTGATGGATATCTAGGAAAAAACGAAAGACAATCCCAATGCAAGAAAGAACTTGTAAATTATTTACAGACGTCTAGAGTTGCATCTAACATGAAGATCCAATGGTAACTGGGTCAAGCCCCCAGCACCATTTACATTGAGTAGGGATGATAAATTGATAATATACAACTGGATTACAAAGTTGAGATTCTCTGACGGTTATGTGTCGAATCTGGCAAGATTTGTCAATCTCAACGAACGCAAGCTGACAGGGATGAAGAGTCATTATTTCCATGTGTTCATTAATCTTTTACTTTCCATCGCTCTGAGAGAGATGATGCCTTCTCAAATATGGGATCCATTGGCCGAGTTATCTATATTCTTTAGAGATTTGTGTTCAAGCATGTTGACGGTGCAACATATGTTTGAACTTGAGGAGAAGATTGTATTGACATTGTGCAAGTTAGAAAAGGTGTTCCCCTCTGGCTTTTTTGATAGTATGGAATATTTGTCGATTCATCTTGCATACAAAGTATGTATTGGTGCTCCCGTCCATTATCGATGGATGTATCCATTTGAGAGGTATAAAATAATTAATTATCTAGTATTAATAAAAAAATTCATTCAAACAGTTCTAATATTCAATATATTATTTATAGATATCTACATCACCTGAAGAAGAAGGTGGACAATAAGGCTCATGTAGAAGCTTCAATATGTGAAGCATATATTATTAAGGAAGTCTCAAACTTCAGGTCAATCTACTTCGATACTCATGTCTGAACAAACTAGAATAAAGTTCCAAGAAATTATAAAGGTGAGGTCGATGCACCAAATAATATAATCTGCACTATCTTCAATGTTGGTGGTAAGCCTACAAGTGCTTCTAAATTATGGTGGTTGGAGGATGATGAGTTTGAAGCCGCTCATCGTATATATGCCTAAATAGTAGTATAGAGGAGATGGAAGATATAGAGAAGTAAGCGACAAATTTTTTTTGTATATATTTCAATTAGCTATATACTTGTAAAAAAAGTTCTCTAACTTTTCTCGTTATTATTACAGTACTTTTAGAGCTGAGATAAAAATGGAGACTTAACATTGATGATGATGATCTCGCTAGAGAGGTTGACAGAAATTTTTTATCGTGGTTCCATAATTATGTAAGGATTAAAATCATTAACTATTCTAAATTAAATTTGTCCAAGCTTTGTCTAATGACGTTATGATACGTGATGTTTTTTGTTCTGGTACACAATTGCAGAACGAAAGACTTCGAACACTAACTATCAGACCAAGCAAGAGGGCAAAATGTTGGGATGGATATACCATCAATGGTTTCAAATTTAGAACCACTGATAAGCCTATAAATCACTCATTTTTTGTTGAGGAGGCTAATTATACAAAGAATTCTGGAGTTTGTGTAAGGAGTTCAGTCTAAGATGCCAGTCCATAATTTGACTATTACGGTGTTCTATGAGATAGCGTAGAGCTAGTACCAAAATTATGTTGTTTAAATGTGATTGGTCTGACACAACACCCAGACAAGGATGGAGAATGGATAAACAATTTAGATTTGTTGATTAAAATATGGAAAAAGATATAGAGGTTTTGAACCATTTGTGTTGGCTTGTCAAACGGTCCAATTATACTATACGAGTTATCCTAATCGACGATGCACTACTCGTGATTAGTGGGTTGTATGCAAAACTAAAGCAAAAAATACATATAATATTAGAGATCAAGCATATCAGGAGGATGAGGTAGTCATGCCGCAACCAACATATATGAGTTTGGTCGACGTTGACGATATAGAGGTTGACATTACTGTAGAGGATGATATAGTTGACGAAGAGCTTGATATAGAAGATTTACCTTATGTAGAGAAGGAGTCTGAAATTGATGTATCAGATGAGGAAGAAGAATTTGAAGATCAAAGTGAAGGTGGAAGTGAGAGTGAAAATGAAGAAGTAGAAGATGAAGATAATTTGGAAGATGAAGATGAATCAGAAGATGTAGAAGATTAGTACATATTATTTATTTTTGAGTATCATCACACCATTTTTTATTTCTATTAGATTTGCATTAATTATTTATATCATTACACTATTTTTTATTTCTGTTAGATTTGCATTGATTATTTATATCATCATACCATTTTTATTTCTTTCAGATTTGCATATGGTGGGACAAGGATGTGGATGACGTCAAGGATCTTCATCCCACCCTTCTCCTCTACCTACTACTCCAGTTGCAGGTCACGAAGGAGTTTGCGAGGACGAATTCATTGATGAGGAGGATGGCTTATCTCCGTCGTTCACTTGTTCATCGGTAGGAGGAGCTAGTCCTGATATTCCCTCAGCATCTACTCCTACTGGTGCTGGTGCTCCCCCTGGTTCGACTGATCTGACTTCTACACCGAAGACTACACATGTCGCTCCTACGAGGGCGAATCCATATCCTGGCCTCTTGGTGGACCATGGAGTATACATACGTTGACTAGGATTTGTAGACCCTCCTACTCTACCAGAGCAGCCAGCCAGCATACTTGTTCTGAGCTGCGGGCCGATGGAGCGACGTAAGTATATAATTGTTATTATACACACTTATTCATACTCTCTTTATTTTATGATGGTACATTGTTTACTTATTCTAGGTTCTTTCCGCTCCAGGCTGGTAGAGATTTGGACGACTTGATGTGTCGTCAATTTCATGGTTCCTATTTGAACTTCGGGGACATCCCACTTGATAGACAATTTATTTGGCTAGATATGCTTGGGATTTGCCTAAATAATATCATCTTTGTTTACAAATTTCTTAGATATTTTTTCATTTGTTTTTATTTTTTATTATTTACAGAAGTTGTATTGGTGGTCGACATACAGAGATCAGGCGATACGAAAGTGCTACAAGTCCGTCGCCAGCAAAAGGTTGAGGGATATGGTCAACGACCAGAAGGTGTTTATAGGACCGTTAAGCACCTCCAAAGGGAGTGAATAAAGTGTGTACGTGCAGCAAAAAATATCACCAGTTAAAAATATTCAGAACTTATATATATATACAGAAAAGTAAGAGTCAAGAAGATCAAACTCAGTGACACGACGATATATACAGGTTTTTCTCTGAGGGGACTAGTCCAGTCTCGAGTACTCTTGCTCGATATTAATCCACTATATCACAAGATAATTGAGAGCTTGTAGTCAATTACAATACCGTGCTTGGTGACGATCGCACGACCGATTCTAAGGGGCATTTTTAAAAACTGGAATGTTTTTTGAATGAAGCCTCCGATACAACTCTTCAGTACCAAAACTCTAGATTGAACAAAACTGTATTGGCTTTGGCTAGGAGTGGTATAGGGTTTATTTGAAAGTGTAGCTCATAGAAAACACTTAAAGGGATAGATTAGTGAGAGTGAATGAGTGATTTGGAAATAGAAAAGTACTTCTCTATTTATAGTGATTTTGTATACCAAATTCGGACAGAGTTCGAGCAGAGTTCGGATGCATAAATCTCGCACTCGAACGTTGGATGCAGATATCAATGGAATGGTTAAAACCACCCTGACCGAACTTGTGTCGAGTTCTGACCTAGTTTTGCCAGAACTGTCCAGGCCAAATTTGATGGGTTTTGGGCTATTTTTTATTGTGGACTTTTGGATAGGAATTTTATGGATTGGAAGGCTATATTTTGTGGACTGGAAATAGCTAAACCATTACTGATCCGACAATCTTACATATTTTTCTAGACTCAAATAAACATAAAAATATAAAAAAATGTAAAGACCAATAGCCCATTGATGACACCTTTCTTCTTGTATTTGAGCAGACTTGAAGATGCATTTTTTTTATGGCTGTTGTCCAAAGATAAACAAATCTAAAAATTTGAATACCTTTCGGGACTTCGCCCCTGAACCCCCACAAGAGGTACTGCCCCCTCGACCCTTATCCGCTGAACGGAGCGGAACCCCCGAGTGCGAGGACCCGGATAGGTCATTGGATGGTTCAAAAAAATCTTCTTGTATTACGTCATCTTTGGGCCGTCATTAATTCTTTATTGTATATGTCCTAGTTTGATCATGCATATTGTTTGTTTGGAAGTACATGTTAGACGAACAAAGGAATAGCAGTATGAAAAACTTAATGAACATTAAGATAATGCTAAGTTTAAGTAGCAACATGATAGTGATTATGTCAGCCCCAGTTTTTCAAAATTTTTGTTAATCAGTATTAAATTGGCCATTAATGATTATTTTAGTATTAAAATATTTTATAATAATTATTAGGAATTTTTCCTGTATTTTTAAATGATTTTTAAATGGTTTTTAAATACATAAAATACCTTTTTGCAATAAAATGAATTGTTTTATATAGGTTTTGCAATTTTTAGAATTGTTTAAATGCTGTTTGTAATTTTCCTATTTGTTATTTGCAAATCTAATTTTGCATAAACTAACTGCGGGAGGGCTTTTGCAAATTGATATTTGCATAACCTAATGGAAAGGACCTATAGGAAATTTCCTAAGTTCTAGGGACCTAACCCTAAAACCCCTCATCTCCCCCACCGCCTTCCCCTAACCCTAACCCTAACCCTAATCCGGCCGTAACCCTAACCCTAATCCGGCCGTAATCCACCGCCCACCGCCTCAACTCCCCCTATAAAAAGACCTCCACTCCTTCCCCGACCAGACCATCACCACCTCGACCCTCCACAGCCCCAGCTCCGCCCCCAATCCCCACTCCCAGATCCACCACCACCCAACTCCGGCGAGCCCCAGTCTAGCCTCCACAGCCGCAGTCGTCGTCATCCACCACCACCATCACCTTCGTCTCGACGAGGCAAACTCAGCGCCACCGCTCCGCCACGACGCCGACGCCTCCTCCGCCTGATCGCCCTCTCGACAGCAAGTCGAGCTCGGACACGTACGTATCACTTCGTCCCCGTGTCGAATCTCGACTCGTGTACACGGACACAGACTCGCCCAGCCTAGACGAACCTAGTGGTAAGTGTGGACACGCGTAGATCGTGTCGTGCGTGTCGTACAGTGCATAGACACGTCGACACGGTGTCAGATTTCATATTCTCGTGTCCTGGACAGTATGGACACGAGCGAACTATTATTTAGAGAACGGGTTTGGGCTTTGCTTAACGGGTTAAAACCCATTAACTAAAAATCTAACTTATAATTAACTGTAACCCTATTCCTAACAAAGCGGGCCGCTGGCCCACTGGCCAGCGCGCAGTGTTTAAAACCCCCCCCCCGCTGGCCTGAGTTCGAGCCCCCCTGCTGTGTTTGTTTTTGTTTTTCTTTTTTTTTTTTCCTTTTTCCTTTTTTCTATTTTCTATATATATATTTATATATATATGTGTATATATATATATATATATATATATTAGTATATATATATATATATTTTATATACTGTATTTTGACAGTATATTATATGTATATATAATTTTATAATTAGTAAACTTTTATATATATATTTATATGTATTTATGTACATATATGTATATAGGTATATATTTTCTTGTATATATTTTTATAGTTAGTAAATTATGTATATATTTTCATATGTATATATACATTATTATACACTTTAAAATTAAATGTTTCCTTATATATATATATATTTATATATATATATACTTTATAAAATTAAGTGTTTTCCTTACATATATATATGTAATTTTTAATATATGGATATATATATATCCTTGATAAAAATATCTATATATTTATGTATAAATATAAATATTGTAGATGTACTTTTATATATATGTTTTACTTTACTTAGTGTAAAATATCTTTATAAAATAAGTTGTCATACTTTTGTAACCACTATGTATAATTTTGCCCTATTAAAATAATAATATTTACTTTGCACTTTATCAATTTGTATTTTTGTGTATTTAAATTACTGCAACATTTGGTGTCCAAGCCTAGCATGGGTATTTGGGCCCAAATGTGTTTTCATATTTTAGACTTGTACAAGTCATATTGGACTTGATACATGGTCTTGAGTCATGTATTTGGACTATGGTTCATATATGTACATTGACAAAATTAAGTAAAGCATTAATTATTTTAATTTCAGAATTGTACACTTATTGATTTTGATTTTCTAAAAATACTTAAAGTATTGCTAAAATTATGGAAAAATAGTTTTTAGATACTATGTTAAGTTAGCTAATTTAGTATAATTTTTGTAGTATTTAATTTACTGTTTTGCCCCTAGTTTGGCATATGAAACCAGAACTCATTTTCTGTATATTTATGAAAACATATTTTTATAAAATACTTTTGTTGGGTAATAAATCCCAGAAAAATTATAATAAATTTCTATAATTAACAAGGTTTCTGTCAGTATATTATTCTGCATTTATTGGAGATTTCTAGTATTTTCTAAAACTGTTAGAACACAGTGCACAGAATGTTTATTTTACCAATAATTATGACTAAGTCATGACTTGTGATTTTTGTGTATTTCTAGTATTTGGATTGCTAACCAGCCTTAATATGGGAGACCCATGTGTTAGTTTAGATGCCAAATCACTTCACTTTGAACCCCTAGGCTAAGTTCACCTAGCCAATGTCCAATTTGGCCTTCTCACATCACTAGTGTATTTATATTGTCTTGTAACTTAGAATCTGAGTATATATATGTTTTCAGTACCAGGACACTCTACATCTTAGCTTTATTGTCATTGCATTGCTTTGCTCCAGGCAAGTACATCTACAAACTCATTTACTGTCTTTTAATGTTAAGTACATGTGACAACCTTGTTAAATTACCATTAATCCAGTTGTAAGTCTTTTATAAATTATACATGTTAAAAACACTGTTATTTGATAAAAGAATGTTAATCAACCCATGTGAATGCTGATCCTTGGGGTAGCAAGTCAAATCATAACATGTTTCATACTATTGCCAGTTCCCACCATGCTTTACACTATTTCCCGTATCTTTTACATGATGATTACTGGGTTATGAGAGAGTTGATAGTATAGTTACTGGACTCGTGGAATGTACTCACTTACATTGCAGTATGCTAATTGTGTAGTTTCTGGACTTGTGGAATGTACATACGTACATTGCAGTAAACTAGCAGTGCGGTTTCTGGACTTGTGGAATGTACATACGTACATTGCAGTAAACTGAGAATGTAGTTTCTGGACTTGTGGAATGTACTTACGTACATTGCAGTAAACTAACAATGTAGTTTCTGGACTTGTGGAATGTACATACGTACATTGCAGTAAACTAGCATAGCACCTATTGACCGATCTCATACCTGCTCCAGTTTTAATACATAATGTACACATGCCACAATTGACAAGAGTGTCTTAAAATGATAATCAAGATATACCATGATTTCCTGCTTTATATGATTTACCATGATTCCAGTATGTCTATTTTTTAGTCTTATCATACCATGTTCCTGTTGTACATCTCTTGCATTATACATTCAGTACTTTAGTAGTAGAGGTTGTACTTGCTCCCGTCCTGACAGGATAACGTTGTAGGTATTTTGACCGAGGAAGAAATGCTTTGTGACCCGTACTATGGAGCTCCAGTTGAGGATATTCCAGCAGGGAATCCTGCTTAGCTGCTTAGTTTGACTTAGTGTTGGGTTATTATCACAGACGCTGTTTTGTACCTTTAAACTGGACTTTGTCTCCAGTACTACTTTTGGTTGTGTACTATTTATTATCAAACCTAGTGGTTTTTCATCTATCTATATAGAAGCTGTGTTGTGATCATTCTTAAACTATCTTAATTATTAGCACATTTATCATTATTACCTGACTGTCTAGAACAGCTTACTACGCTCAAATCAAGCGTAGGCTGGACATGGCTCGGCCCGGCCCAACAATTTGGGAATCGGGTCGTGACAGATTACATGGATATTAGTGACATCATTATGTTAAACTTAATCAATTAGCAAATTCAAAAATATGATATAATTATTGGGCTAACAGCGTTGGCTACACTCCATGGAGATCATCGCAAGGCGTAGTTAAAGAAGGAATTTTGGGAGGAGATGAAGAAGAAGATGGACACTCCAGCCTATAAGTCCAAGTGTGAGAAGACAAAGGCTGTCCGTGCTAAGGGTGGACACCACACGGGTGGATCCATCCCAATACTTGTTATTTATTTAATTGTTTAATTTTAATGTTTAGTTATTAATTATTGTTTAATTATTACACTGCGAGGAGGTCGCCAGGATAGGCGGAGACCCGAACACCGTCAACTTTTCCAAAGTTTTTGAGCGTACCCATAAGCGAAACATGGATGGAAAGCTCATAGATGATCGGACGACCAAAAGCCTATGTAGGTTTTCCTAGTCCTATCTAATTACATTCTTCTTTGTACTTAACTATATTTAATTTACCTAAATAGTTAGTCCTAACTCTAAATATCCTAACTATAGCCCTAATTAGCAATAAAAATCAAAGACAAATATAGGAGACGTATTAGATCCTAACCATAACAATACTTAATAGTAACTAAAATATGAATATTAACTCTAAATATATTTACCTATATAAATATAGGAGACGTATGAGACTTTAGAAAGTCGAGTAGGTGAGGGAGGGAGTACTGTTGAGGGGTTGTCGGGAGGGCTAGGACTATTCAGCCACCGACGTCGACTGCGAGGAACGACTTGAGGATACATGATGTCGGTAGAGGGAAAGGCGACAACGTGTACGGTACCGGATCGTTGGCATCCCAGTCGTCCGTTTACTCTAGAGCTCCTCTATCTCTCCCTCCACCTCCACCTGTACGTACACAGCCTAGCGTTACTACCGTAACCAACAGTTTGGAGCAGATTACAAAAATATTATTGGCCCTACAGGGTCAGATGTCCCAGATGACCCACGTTCTAGACACTTATGGTCTGATTCCTGCTACCGCTGCACCGGCTCCTGCTTCAACCTCAGCGCCTCCTACAACTGCTCCTTCTTCGACCCCATCACCTCCAGCATTGGCTCCTCTTTTGATCACAGTGCCTACTGCACCGGCTCCTACTTCGACCATAGTTTCTGTCAAGCCGGCGACTGTTCTAGGTATTGTTCATGTCCAGGACTTATAATAGGTCACCAGTTTGGTGATGGCACAGTTATATGCGTGTGGACAGACGCCTCTTCCTCTGCCACATCCTCTACCTCCTCCACCTCCTCTACCAGCAGTTTGATATCTACGAGATTTGTGTATGGCTTTTTGTTGTACTGGATGAGTTTGTATGACTTTATGGAGTTTATGTATCATTTGAGTGATTTGTATAAATGTACTATATTGGAGAAGTTTGTCGTTACTCCATAGTTTGAGAAAATAGTTGTTTGAGTTTATTTGTGTTTTATTGAATAAATAGTCTATTTCATTAAATGTTATATATTTGTGTTTCCGTCTATTGAATATATATATATATATATATATATATATATTTACAAGTTTGAGCAAGGTAGGAACCAATTATTCTGGCAATAATGACAAGCTCAGTGATGGACCAGCGATCGAATACCGACAGATAGTTGTACGTTACCGACGTACTAGCGACATCTACCGGCAAAATCTGCAAAAATGTGCAACTCACCGACTAACTACCGATATCCGTCGGTAACGTACTGTCTAATAACAAAAAGCGTATCAAACGTCTTATCGATGGAAATTTGCGTCGGTAACCTTCTGAAAAATTTGTAATTAGGCTCACAAACTCTATTGCTAATCCGTCGCAAAGATGTCGCAGTTTGTCCCGTCGGAATATTTACGTTGCTAACCCGTCCCTGAGATATGTCGCCAAATCCGTCGGTAAGATGTCGCTACAGCGACAGATTTTCGACGAAATTGTCTTAGCAACAATAACTCTAACGACGTACCATTTTTGTCGGTGATTTGTCGGTAATTGAAATTAGCGACGGATATGTTACATTTAGTGACGAATACGTCCGTCGCTAATTAACAGTGTTTTTCTAGTGAATACTGAAGTTTGTTATCTATCTTGTCAACATGAAAATATATTGTACCAATTTCTTGTTAAGCTAAACTGTTGGTATTCACTAATCATTCATATAACTTTTGTCTAATATATCATGGCAAATTACTATTCATTAAGAAATTAAGTCTGCATGTGATGATTATACTAAATAAATATCAAAATAAATATTTCTAACAGAGTAAATATTTAGACATAAATTTGACTGATAATTACATTATAAAATTCTCAGGAGAAATGTTATCAAATAGTTTCTTCAACAGTTGCAACTAAATTAGCAGATGAACATACGAAATTATCACTGGTAGTTATAATTCACTTGCTTCAGTATAAGCATAAGAAATATTACATGCCTTCAACATTTATCAACATTACATGCCTTCAAATAATGTTGATAAATGTGCCAATTTGACAGTGATTCATACAAGTCATCAATAGCATAAAAAATACAGGTCACCCGTGTGTTTATTGTATTTCCATTCATTATCCACGGTTAAACGACAAAGATGAAGAAATGGCTTATGCATCTAAAGTTAAAATTTTGGATTGCAGAAATTTATGTTGCATAATGCATCACGGGAATACAATTATGGGATGCATAGTTCGTCAATCATCACATAACTAAAGATATTCCATTAATGTATATGTCATAGCACAATCATCGCATACCTGACAGTATTTCATAATATTGTATGTGAAAGCAAGAGTTTGTCAATAAAACATGAAGAGCCTTCAAGAAACATACCAGCATACATACTAATTGATAAATAACAATTTAAGACAAATATATCAACAACAATGTCCTGATGATGTCATCAGTACATATGCGTACGTCTCCAACTGCTAATCAAAGGTAATGACAATTAAGCAACAACACCACTAAAAACAAACAATTTTTTTTGGATAAAAGGATTTTGTTGTTGTTAGTGCCATCATCATCGGAACAGGACATAACTTTAAAAAATATGAAACTAAGACACCTGATAAAAATGGCAAAATCTTGACCTATTGTCAAGTTGAAATCAGCTATTTGTAGTGGTGCAAAATTTTAAGGTGAGGAAACAATATGCTAAAGGAAGGACTTGATATAAACCTGAAGGGCCCTCAGCGGTTAAAGAAACCTACTAAGGTGCTCGATTGTGCAATTTAGCTAATGCAACCAAGGAGTAGCCTATGTTACACTAACACAAAAAATGATGCCATATCCATGTCGTGTTTCTAGCCATCAGGGTCGTATATGTGTCTATATTCGTACAATTTACCTATGTGAAAATGTCAACATCCCTTGTCTCTATCATGTCATTATACTCATACGTGTCCGTATTTGTACAACATAGGGAGTAACACAATAAAATTTCCAATAAAGAAGAAACCTATTTGAAAAAAAAAATTAGTTTAACCGACCTGGATTTAGAGATCGTTTGACCTGACCTATTGAAGGATAATTAGCTTATAAGATTCTTATCATTCAGTGGCATGCATATATGCTTTTTCTGGATCTCCATTAAAAGGGAAAGGAACCCAAAATGCACATTAAACCTCTTATCCAGTAAATTGTCCATATGGACACATCTATATCCTTTAATATTTATGCAGAAGTGGTAGTAAGTTGTGTTCCCTTTACTCCCAAAAATCCAATACCCAGATTATTTTCCCATACAGCAGTACAAGTATCCAAGGACATATACAACCATACTCTAATGATGCTAACTATATGAAAGGAAGTCATATCAACATTGTGATGCATAAGAAAATCTTACATCAACTGTTAATGCTTTTTATTTGTTTAATAGACAGAATGATAAAAATTATGTAACAAGCAAGGAAATTGTATATCAGTAGCATGAGCAAATCTACAATCTATAGAGTGCTTGAGTGACACTAAGAAGGGAAAGAAATCATGTCATCCAAATTGGCTCCTGGAGCAAATTATCATATTTTTTCATATGAACAGAACAACTAAAATAATCACAAGAGAATGAGTATTCTCTTAGATTGTTAGAAAATTTTACCTTGAATCCTGTAAATAAAATAACAAAAGATTAGGGTTACCGGTCTACGGAAAAGTCATGCACGAAGTATTGTCCTAAGAATATTCGAGGTCTATGTGCAGACTTCCTCTCGAATCCTCCTAGTGGTAAAATTTCCTTGCTACCGGCTTCCCGTTGTTGCACACAAATTCGGAAGAATGACCCGAACTTATAGTTTTGCCCAGAGTGGAAGGGATTGGATTGGAAAGGAAAGAAGGAAGGATGATGAATAGATGGATAAGTTTGTTGCTCATTTCATCTCTCTTTTGTAACAACACTACTTCAAGAAGAATATATAGGCAGCCCTCAACCATCGGTTTAATTAATAGGTGTTGTGGTGTTTATAGGATTTATTTGATTATTTAAGAAAAGATTAATAGGGGATATCAATTATGAAAACGGTCATGAATTAAATAAGTATTAAACCTAGCTTTGAAAAGCCATAAAACAAATTACCGTTTGTAAAATGAATGTTCAATGAATAAAAAATTAGGGTCTTAAATGTCATCAAATAGGAGTAATGAAGAGCTTGGTTTTTTCCAAATAAATATACAACACACACACACACACACACACACACACACACACACACACACACACACACACACACACACACATATAGAGGGAGAGAGAGAGAGAAAATTTATCAAATGCCCAAAAATTGCAAAAGTTTTATGAAAAACCTACCGCAAAATAACATTTTATCGCGTGCCCAGAATTAGCAAAAAAATATAAAAGGGTGCGGAATGAACTTTTTGCCCTTCCAATTTATTGAAAACACCAATAAAATTAACTCTTCAAAAAAAAGTTTCAATTCTTCCTCTTCTTCGATACGCTGCTCACTTTCGAATCTAGGTTTTCTTCTCCAAAATCTCCAAACCTTACTTCAAAAACTCATCAGTGACTCTCTATTCGTAATCTTCACACTATGTTACCATCATCAGCATCAACTAGAACCCTAGTTAGAGAAGAGAGAGCTGATATGAAGAGAATGAAGAGAGTTACTCATAAGCCAAAGGTGAATGACGAAGAATCAGGAAGAATTAAGAGAGTTGCACATAAGCCAAAGGCTGGTAAGCAAAAAGAAGGGAAAAAGAAGGGGAAAAAGGGTATAACTTTAACTTTAAGTTATATTCATGATTCTCTGAAAGTGCAGGAGAATGGCCATTCTCCGTATTAAAATATAGGAGAATTGTATTCTCCATGTTAAAATGATGGAGAATTGCCATTCTTCTTGTTAAATTGACAGAGAATAGCCATTCTCCATATTAAAATGTAAGAGAATTGCATTCTTCGTGTTAAATGACGAAAAATGGCCATTTTTCGTGTTAAAATACAGGAGAATGGCCATTCTCCGTGGCACAGAGAATGACCATTTTCTGTGTTAAAATACAGGAGAATTGTCATTCTCCATTTTAAAATCACGGAGAATGGCCATTCCCCGTGTTAAAATCACGGATAATGGCCATTCTCCGTGTTAAAATTACGGAGAATGGCCATTCTTCTTATTAAATTGACAGAGAATAGTCATTCTCCGTATTAAAATTATGGAGAATAGCCATCCCCAGTGTTAAAATGTATGAGAATGGTCATTATCCATGTTAAAATTACGGAGAATGACCATTCTCCATTGTTAAAATTACGAAAAATGACCATTTTCCTTGTTAAAATATAGGAGAACAGTTATTCTCCGTGTTAAAGTCACGGAGAATGGCCATTCTCCGTGTTAAATGACGGAGAACAGTTGACAGAAACCTAATCTTTTGTTTTTTGTAGAAAAAAAATTTGTCAGGAATAAAGGTTCAAGAGTTTTCCGTTCTTCTTTCAAAACAATGCTAACTCTTATGGAGGATGTCAAAAAAGGTGGCGACCGTTTATCCGAGCCTGTTATTGAGTCTTTAAAGAATACCGATTTCTATAATTTCATTGAGGTATTCTACAAAAATAAAGTTGGCAATCATGAATTGGCCAAGGTTTCAGAAGATCTTGAGAAATTGAGAGGAACTTACTCGGAAGACAAAGATGGCATCGAATACTTTGAATTAAGCACTACTATTAAAATAGCGCAAAGTGTGGGCGATATGGCAGCCATTTTTGGTCTAAAACTGAAGGATAAAAATGAGGATGATGCTTATTACATAAAATTGATCGTAGAAAAACAACAGCAGGCCACACCACTGACATAGTTGAGCCTGTGTAGAGATCACTTCAAGAGATTGCTAGCTAATTCCAAGGGCATACACTCAGAAGTCACGAATACGGAAGTGAGCCAGAAGTTCTTTGAATTATTACAACGGCTTCGTGATGGCGATAAAGATGTTAAACCAGATGATTTGTCCTAGCTAATAATCTTCCACTTGTGCCAAACAGCATTCTTCACAAAGTCTAGCGGTTCAAATTTACCGTACAGGTTCTTGGCCTCGGTAAACAGTATAGAAGTTATCAAAAGTATCTGCTGGCCAAGGTTAATTTTGGCGTATATCATGGAGAGCATCAAGAGGACCATGAGTAAAACTGTTGGGGGGAATTACTCCGATGCATACTCCAAAATGGAAGATTGTACAATATATTTTCTTTATTGGTTTGCGGAACATAGTATCCATGTGAAAAGGAAGTTCGAACCAATTCGTGAATACCCGAGATTTTACACATGGGATGGCACTACCAAAATACAAGGTTTTAGCGACGGCACTGTCCATCGTAAATTTGTCGGTAATTCACTTTACCGACGGATTTTCGACGGATACGGGCTGAAAAAATCCGTCAGGAATAACCTCGTCGCTAAAACTAGCTCGTCGCTAGTCCGCCGCTCTACGACTAATTGGCGATGGATTTTCGTTGGCAAAATAAAAACTTTTAGCGACGGCGTACCGACGGCTTTCCGTCAAATACGACAGTTTAAATTTTAAATATATTCATAAAATTAGCGACAAAAAAGTTGTCGCTAAATCGTTGCTAACCGTATATCCGAGGGTTTATGATACACAATATCCGTCGCTCAAAGCGTCGCCATCCTCGACGGATTAGTGGCAGAATAGCAACGGATAATACGTCGCCACCCTTCTGGAAATCTTCCATATATTCCAGAATATGAGCGACGGAAGGTCCGTCGCGAAATTTTTCCAGAAATAGGCCGACGGACAATCCGTCAGGAAACCGTCGCTAACTGCAAATGTCAGTCGGTAACCTGTCGGTAATCCGTCGCTACATACAAAAGTCCTTCGGCAAGCCGCCGATAATCCGTCGCTAACTGAAATATATTTGAAAAAAATTGCAGGAAAGAGACTATTTCCTATAATATAACATATTCAGCATCCACCATACACAAATATAACATATCCGACATCCAATATATCCAACAAATATCCATATTGCCAACACAATATCTCCAAACATCCAATATATCACAACATACACAAAAAATATCCAACACAATGACCAACAAAATTTCCAACACAATATCCAACACACTATCCCAACATACATAGCAAAATATCCAAACATAAACAACCCAATACAATACGAAGGCTCAATCTGGTTGCGTTGAGACATGTTCCATTCTATCAGCCACTTTGCAAAATATTCAAACATAAACAATCCAACACAATGCCTCAGAAAAGACCGCAAGTCAGACGATGAATCCTCACAACCAGGGATCATAGTTGCATTGAGGCATGTACCATTTTATCAGCCACTTTGCATACGAAGGCTCAATCTAGTTGAGGTCTTCTGTTGGGACAGGAGGGTCGGTCCCGATACTACTACTCTCTGACGGTGGCTCCTCCTTAACTTCAACCTTGGGAGCAATCTCTTCCCTGATGGTCATCGGTTCTTCCTTGACCTCGACCTTTGGTAACACCTCCTTCTTAACAGTCACCGCCTCTTGTTTGACGACGGGGACTTCCTCCGTGTCGACCTCCAAGGGTTCCTTGCCTCGGCCCCTTCCTCGGCTAGCAGCACCACCTCGGGGAGTCTTGGGAGCCATCTCTCTGACAACAGAAATTTTCATATAGGGCAAAGAAATTTACTCAAATTATAAAATAAATAAGAAGTTTATCGAAAATTTCAGCCACATATGATATCCACCTCGGGAGTCTTGGGAGCCTTCTCCTCTCCTCCACCATGGCTCTGGAAAAATCGCCAACACCTCCAGCAAAACCTCTATACTTCCTCCAGGTCATGCCGCCGGCTGTGCTGATTCTCCCTTCTCTTTCTGTCCACTTCTTCTCCCCCGACTCTACACTTGAGCTGGATATCATATGTGGCTGAGAGAGTCAAATAAGAAGAAGGAAAGTAGGGAGGAGCAGATGGGTCCAGAGCATAGATGGAAGAGAACTAGAAAGCATTGAACCTTCCTGTTGTGAGAACTGTGAAGAGTGAGAAAGGAGAGGGGGGGTCTTTGATTTTTGCGTTCATCATCATTAGAGGGAGCAGCACTGGAAAAGTTATGACGTTGGTAGCTTGAGAGAGTAAAAATCTGTATCACAAGACTAACAGAATTACTATGTAATCATGTACTCACCAATAATCGGATGTAACTGGAAATCTTTCATAATTCATTCTAGCATACACTAGTGTAAATCATCTATGTTATGTACATATGGTGTAGTATACGTTCTTATCGAATCTAGTATATAGTATCTGAAGAATGTAACAGAATCAAGATGAACTCACATAGTTTAATACTAAAACATCATCTACTACTATATAAGATATAGTGATAGGTTGTCGTATCATCATTGCCGAGGGATGAGGGACGGAGGACAGTCAACTTTATCTACGGCTACATAGTTTCTGCCTCGCCAGTCGAATAGCTGCAGGAACTATGTGATGATCTCCATGTCGTACCATAGATTAATGCAAATAGAGGTGGAGCTGGAGCCAAAATACAAAATACAGAATCCAATCCCTGGGTTCGCCGAAAATACAAAAACAAAGATTGACAAATAGTTCTAATTTATATGTATTTTAAGTGTGAGAACGGATGGCTCAGAACACAACCCAAAGTTCATTCAAGCATACATTAGTGTGAATCATCTATGTTCTGTACATATGGTGTAGTATACGTTCTTATCGAATGTAGTATCTAGTATCTGAAGAATGTAACAGAATCAAGATGAACTCACATAATGTAATACTAAAACATCATCTACTACTATATAAGATATAGTAATAGGTTGTCGTATCATCATTGCCTAGGGATGAGGGACGGAGGACAGTCAACTTTATCTACGGCTATATAGTTTCTGCCTCGCCAGTCGAATAGCTGCAGGGACTATGTGCTGATCACCATGTCGTACCATAGATTAATACAAATAGAGGTAGAGCTGGAGCCAAAATACGGAATCCAAAATACAAAATACAGAATCCAATCCCTGGGTTCGTCGAAAATACAAAAACAAAGATTGACACACAGTTCTAATTCATATGTATTTTAAGTGTGAGAACGGATGGCTCAGAACACAACCCAAAGTTCATTCTAGCATACATTAGTGTGAATCATCTATGTTCTGTACATATGGTGTAGTATACGTTCTTATCGAATCTAGTATCTAGTATCTGAAGAATGTAACATAATCAAGATGAACTCACATAATGTAATACTAAAACATCATCTACTACTATATAAGATATAGTGATAGGTTGTCGTATCATCATTGCCGAGGGATGAGGGACGGAGGACAGTCAACTTCATCTACGGCTATATAGTTTCTGTCTCGTCAGTCGAATGGCTGCAAGGACTATGTCCTGATCACCATGTCGTACCGTAGATTAATGCAAATAGAGGTGGAGCTGGAGCCAAAATACAGAATCCAAAATGCAAAATACAGAATCCAATCCCTGGGTTCGCCGAAAATACAAAAACAAAGATTGACACACAGTTCTAATTTATGTGTTTTAAGTGTGAGAACGGATGGCTCAGAACACAATCCAACCGGAGAGGATACTCTGAGAGATCCATCTGAGTAGGACGTATACTCTGAGTGATCACATTTATAAGAATAATATCAGTAGTGGGATTGAGTGTTGGAGGAGATACTATCAGAGTATACGTCATACTCAGATGGGTCTCTCACCGTTACTATTTTTTTCTGACAGTATGATGGATGTGCTCCGTCAACAGATTTTTGCTCTGAGCCAAAACTTTGCCCCGAAGCTCAAGTGGACATCCTTCGTGTAGAGCTCGAGCGAGAGGTTCCTGATAGCATGGTGGTCTCCTTTGTCAAAGAATTCTTGCTCGTCCCACAACCAATTGTAGGACGAGCAAGAATCCTTTGACAAAGGAGACCACCATGCTATCGGGAACCTCTCACTCGAGTTCTACACGAAGGATGTCCACTTGAGCTCCGGGGCAAAGTTTTGGCTCGGAGTAAGAATTGTTGACGGAGCACATCCACCATGCTGTCAGGAAAAAATAGTAATGGTGAGAGACCCATCTGAGTAGGACGTATACTCTGATAATATCTCCTCCAACACTCAATCCTACTACTGATATCATTCTTGTAAAGGTGATCTCTCAGAGTATACGTCCTACTCAGATGGATCTCTCAGAGTATCCTCTCCGGTTGGTTGTCGTATCATCATTGCCGAGGGATGAGGGTCGAAGGACTGTCAACTTCATCTATGGCTACATAGTTTTTGCCTTGCCAGTCGAATGGCTGCAGGGACTATGTCCTGATCACCATGTTATAGTCCAATACAATCCAGAGATTGACACAGTACTAATTCATATATGTAGTGCAATACAAATAGTCTAATACAAAAACAACCCAATACAAATAGTACAATACAAATAAGTTCAGTAATAGCTAATAAGAACCACGCAGCTCACGCAAACGCTCAGTGATACGATCACGCAACCACCTCGAATAAGTGGGATCGACGGCGTTAGGAGAGATGTAGTCCCTTGCAAGTGCTGCATGAATATAACTCCCGGTCTCACTAGCTACCGGTGCTGGATGAATAGAACTCCCGGTCTCACTAGCTACCGGTGCCACTTCCTTCTTAACAGTAGGAGGAGCCACCTCAGCATTCAGTGTTTCCCTCAAACGACGTACCGCTCCTCGGGTCATGGGTGCCATCTGGTAAGATCAAGAAATGAAGAGAGAAATAAAGAGAGAATGAGGCTACTGTCATGAAGAGAAGGGATATTAGTTGGTGTCAGTCCTACAATCAGTGAGGACATGGGTACTGTTTTGAATGTTCAGTTGTATGAGTGTCTTGTTGGTGTCTTTGGATCAGTATAATAAGGGTGTATTATAAGTTAGTATTTTATTAGCAATTAGGATACATGAGTTAGAGAGGTCAGTAATCCAAGTATCAGAGTTAGTGATCAGTTGTATGAGATTAGAGGATGGAGCACTTGGAGCTTAGGGATTTTTAGATCATGGAGCCATTTTTATTAGAAATCTATCTCCCAATAGGTATATGCATTGTAAACCCTCAAAATTGTATTAAATAGTGTATAGGCATCAAATAAGAATCCCATGCAATAGGGTTGCCAATGGTGAGGAGTTTTGACTCTTTTCCTTCCATTTGAGGACTTTCTTCTTTGTATTTCGACCTATTTTGCCAAACTGTACCGGTATCGGTCAGTATCGGTCCGATACCGATTCTGATTCCGATACCGATTCCGATACCCCCCTCCCCCGACCCGATAGTCATAGGATTGGTCCGATCCGAAACCACCTACAACCCCCTCCCCCGATCTGATACACTGATTCGAAACCACCGATACTCATAGGAATGGTCCGATCCAAAACCACCGATACCCCTCCACCCCCTCCCCTACCCTACCGGATAGCAAACACCCCACCCCCTCCCCGTCCCAAACCCCCCCGACAGCAAACCCCCACCTCATCCCCTCCCCCCCGACAACAAGCACCCACCCCCCTCCCCCTCACCCCGACAGCAAACCCCTACCCTACCCCCTACCCCCCGACAACAAACACCCACCCCCCTCCCCCTCACCCCCCGACAGCAAACCCCCACCCCACCCCTTCCCCCCCGACAGCAAACACCCACCCCCTTCCCTCGTCCTCCGACAGCAAACACCCACCCCCCTCCCCCTCACCCCGCCCCGCACCCAACACCATCCACCCCCCGCCCCCCCTCCCCATCACCGTCGGCCCCCACGACAGCCGGCCCACCACCCACCCGAAACCCTACCCCTGCCCCGAAACCTTAAACCCTACCCTGCCCCCCGCCCTCAACAACCTCCCCCCCACCCCGCCGGCCCCAGCGACAGCCGACTCCCCCACCAACCCGAAACCCTAAATAGAGAGAAAGAGAGAGAGAAAGAGAGAGGGAGAGAGAGAGCATACCTGAGAGAAAGATATTCCGTCGGAGAGAGCTTTGCCGGAGAATATGACCCGTCGGAGAGAGCTCGCCGGAGAGAGAGAGAGAGAGAGGGAGGAAAGAGAGAGTTTTTTGGGGGGAATAAAAAATTCCTTCCTTCCATCGGTCAATTTAAGTTAGGTTACAGTATTTAGCGACGGATTACCGACGAATATTTCCGTCGGTAGGTAAATACCAACTAGATTACCGATGGAACGTCCGTCGCCACATAGACGCTAATTTAGCGCACCATTTATTTCAGATTTTTCCGCCATAATGTGCGACATATTAGCGACGGACATGAATCCGTCGCTAAAGTTTCGTCAAATTAGCGACGGATGTGCGACTGATTTTGACGCAAAAAACTAAAAAATATACATTACTTTCTGACGGTAGCCAGTCACAAGGTAGTCGCGAGGCCGTCGCTATGGCCGACGGATACGATCCGTCGCTAATCCTCCGTCGCCAATTTACTGTATTTTAGTAGTGTGGGTACGCAATCTCGGTCTTCCTCATAAACGAATATCACAGTAAATTAAGATCGAAAAAGATATTCAAAGATTTGATTATAATTATTGGAAAAGAGGAAGGACACCTAGAAGATGAGGTATATATACAAGAAGAAAGTGCATACAAGGGAGAGGGACACCACCAAACAGGTGGGGATGAGGATGCTGAGCAAGAGAGACCCCAACAACTTGAATTGAACACCACGATGGAGGGGTCCATATGGGAATTGGAGGAGTTAACAAAAGAGAAATCTTAGATTATTGTTGAGAATGAGAAACTCCATGAAAAGGTTATAGAGCTAGAGGCACAAGGAGCCCAATGACATGCAATTAACATTGTGATGGAGGGATCGGTGCGAGAATTGGAGGAGTTGCGAAAAGAAAAATCTCAGATTATTTGCTGAGAATGAAAAACTCCATAAAAAGGTTAAAGAGCTAGAGGCACAAGGAGCCCAACAAATTGAAATAAACACCACAATGGAGGGGTTGGTACGGGAATTGGACTCCTTGCAAAAAGAGAAATCTCATATTATTGCTGAGAACGAGAAGCTTAGCGAAAAGGTTAAAGAGCTAGAGGCACAAGGTAAATTTTTTTGATTTGTAATTTCTCGTGTTAAAATCATGGAGAATTGCCATTCTCCGTTGTAAAATTATGGAGAATGGTCATTCCCCGTGTCAGAATACAGGAGAATGACCATTTTTTGTGTCAAAATCACAGAGAATGGACATTCTCCGTAATTCCATTCTTCGTGTTAGAATCACGGAGAATGGACATTCTTCGTGTTAAGATCAGGAGAATGGTCATTCTCCATATTATGATCACGAAGAAAGATCTTTTTTTCCTTCTTTTTTTTAAAGTATATATTGATTGATATCATACCTTTCATTGTTGTTTGTTTTATATCAGTGCAAACAACCGAGAAGCTAAAAGAGACAAATAAAAGGCTCATGAATGAGATAAGCGAGCTTCAAAAACATGTTGAATCGTTGCAGAATAAAGCCGCTAAAAAGGATAAAAAGATCGCTAATTTCAAAGCCATGGCTGTAGCATTGCAGCTTGAGACTCAACCAATTGTTGTACAACAAGCTGCTGAACCTGCTGCTCCAAAAGAAATCATAGTATGATCAACAGGGCAAAAGAGGTTGAGAAAACCATCACCGGCAGTAGCCGATGAAGACTACACTCCTATGGGGAAGAATACAATAGCAGAGGCTAATAAAAAGCGGAAGACACATGCCGCTCTGAAACCAAAACTGTCATGACCCGTACCCTATTTACGGGCACGAGAACGTGGGTACGTCTAGCCTACGCCGCTGTGTCGGCGGTAGAACGCTGTGTAGGTCATCTATAACATCTAACATCTAACAACAAGAAAATATAAACATATCATCTCTGCACGGAGGTATAATATAACATCTCAACTATATAATCTCAATTACGAGTCTAAAGATGATAGAGCACGATATGTGATCAGATAAAAGGAAGAAACTGAATAAATAGTAGAGTCGTCACAAACCATAATTTAGATATCCAACACAAATAATACATATCCCGAATATAAATAAGTCTCTAATAATAATCGGAATAATCCGATACAAACAGAAAGCTAGAAGTTCTAAGCTAATACTAGGGCACTCTCTACTGGGTTAGATCCTCCTCTGGCTTATGTGTGCCACCCTCGTATTGTCAACCCCAGTTTTCACAATTGTGGGTATTTTGGTCATTTTTAATTTTTCAACATTTTTGGAATTTTATAATTTTATAATTTATTTTATATGATTTGTTTACTAGGGTTCGAGTTTCGTCTCGTTCCGACTTGTGATAGCGACTCGGGTAGCTTAGCCTCTAGGCGGGACCCAAGTTAGTAGTCATAGCCCATATTTTTTCACAAATTAGATTGGTTAGATTAGTCTAATTTCGACTTTATTAGATTAGTCGATTAGAGACTCAAACTAGATCATTTTGACCCCAAACTTGAACCTAGTCTAGACTTAACCATTTGAGACTTGAGAGGGGAGTTCTTGACATTTCACTTTAGCCTAAGAAGCCCTACTTGGCCGGCCACACTAGGAGGGTGTGAGTTTTATTCCTTCTTTAGAAACTTGCCTCTTTTTATTTCACATGTGTTCTTCCCCAAATTAGAGAGCTTTCTTCTTTGATTTGATCTCCAAATCCTATCAATCCTTCACAAACTCTTTCATCAATCCTCTCTATATTTTCAAGGGAGGTACTACCAAAGTTTGGAAGAAAAGTGCAAAGTGGAGTGTCCACTCTAGAAGGAACTTCGTATCGGAGCCGTGTCCATAAGAGTTTTATTAGGATTTCACTCCCGATAGGTAAAACCAACCTTCTAAATTGATTTTCTATGCATTCTAAGTAGTTTTGAATCCATATAATCCATCCTCTTGTTAGAACAACCATTAGAATCAAGTTAGTGGCATCCTCTAGAACAAATTAGCATGTAGCCTTGTGTCTTAATTAGTAGATTTCAATTTAGGACACCCCATGTACTTAATTTAATGTCTAGTAGGTTTTAATGTATTCTAATTTCAGTTTTATGATTGTTAGAGGGTAGATTGTTGTTAGTTAGCATGGTTAGAATAAGTTTCATGTAGATGCATATATTAGTATCCTTGTGGTTTAGCCCACAAGTGTCATATTTTATATTTAGGACTGTTTTGTATATATATGAATAGAATGTTAGATATATATTCCTTTTAATTTAGATGTTGTAGTTGTTGTGGTTGTAGTTGTTGGTGTGTGTTGTATTGAGTAGAGAGTTGAGGAGTGAAGAGAGAGTGAGACAGAGAGAGGGTGTTGTATCCTCTTGGCAGCAGCAGCAGTCCCCACAGGGGACTGCATTCTCCATCAGCAGCAGCTCATGCTGCGTGAATGCAGCAGCAGTAGCAGGACACTTGTTGCCCTGCTTTGTAGAGCAGTGAGCATATCATATTCAGTCCCATTCCCAACTCATATCAGTCCCCCCTTTCAAATCATTTCAGGCTAAATTTATCATCCATCCACTTCACCTTATATCAATCCATTATCATCTACATTCAGTCCATATAAATTCAATACATAGCAGTCCCTATATTTCACCCAGGTTTTAGTCCATTATTTCATTAACTGTGAGCAACCATTTCAGTCTACACTCTGTCCAATATCTTCCCTTTTCAATAAGTCCTTATTGCATATAATTCAGTCCACTTTGGACATCATGTTGTAGTCCCTATGATTTCAGTCCACTGCTATTCAATAGCAGTCCCTTTATGTAAATGAAATCAGTCCATGTAATTCAAATCAGTCCCAAAACATTTTGTATACAGTCTCCATAAAATTCAATCCATCGTTTCATTCCCTTTTCCAAAATCATATCAGTCCCTAAACCCTTGAGTGTTTGTGTGTGAGTGTGTCTAGATATATGTTAGAAAGTGAGGATTTGGTAAGTTAGTATATAAGTTATCATGTTAAGATATGGTATGTTAGAAAGGTATTTGGATGTTGAGGATATGGTTTTATGTTAGAGAGTGAGTTATAGTTAAGATATAGTATTGAGTTATATGTTAGATACCGAGATATGGTATCGATACGAGGGTATGGTATTAGGATACCATGTTAAGGTTAAGGTAATTACCTATAACTAAGGTATGAGTTTTATAGTTTAAGATATGGTTAGAAATTGATTGTCTTGGTTGGTAATGGTTAGGATTAGTACACTTAGACTAGTTTTGACTTCGGTTGACTTCGGTTGACTGTTTGACCAAAAGTCAATCGAAAGTCAACTTTTAGCCTAAATGTGACTTGAACTTGACCGGACTTGACTAGAGTTGATCAATTGACCAAAAGTCAACTATTAGTCAATATTAGACTAGTTTGACCTAGAGTTGACTAGAGTTGACTAGTTGACTTAAAAGTCAAATGTAAGTCAACCTTTGACCCAGTTTGACCTAGTTTGACTTGGTTTGACTTTTTATGACCTAGTTAGACCTAATGTGACTTAGTTTGACCTAGTTTGACTTGTTGTGACCTAGTTTGACTTAGTTTGACTGAGTTTGACCTAGATTATATATCATACATTATAAATCATGCTTAAACATTGTCAAATCCTAATTAGCTTACAATATCTTATCTCTAGGTCTGTGTGATCATTCTGAGCATCGACCTACTTGACAGCTCAGGACAACAGGCGAGTACATTCTCTGATAGTAGTTCTTTGTCTTGATATCTTCTATATCCGATTCAGTTATAGTGTTTTACTTGATTCTCGACACGAGTGTGCACGGACTAGTATATACCGGATTCCTATCATGAGATATCATTCTTAGCTTTCTTGGGATACTGGTACTTGTTCGATCTTGTTCTTGTACTTGTATTGACACCGATTCCTGAGGGGGAGTAGCTACCTTCTTAGGGAATCTCGTACCATGATGTGCTATGTCTGGATCTGTATATTATTCAGGGATGGGGAGTATTACAGGTTATGTGATCAATACCCACCTTGAGTTACTACTTGTTTCATAGCTCCACCCTCACTGCACGTAGGGTGTAGCCTGATCTGTTACTACTTATTTTATAGCTTTTTATTTTGGCCGGGCCGAGTTCCCGTACTTGTAGCCGGTCATATAGAACAGCCTGATCTTGACCCATACCGATCACATAATGCTATAATACTCGAGGCACTATTTATATTTATTACATCAGATATTTACTTCTATTCAGTTCTACTTTTCTGCATGATATACCCTGACATGATTTTCTGTTTTACATATCCTGTTATATTTCCATCTTGATATGTTCATATTGTATTCCATTGTGATTGTCTCTTACAGCATTTGTCAATACTATAGAACTGTTGTTGGTGGTTTGTACTTGCTCATTTTTCTGACAGAATAACCGTTGATGTTTACAGATGACTTAGATGTTGATTGCTCTACCTATTACGGGTACGGCCAGGATGGAGATTATGATCAGCTGTTACCCCTTGAGCCCATAGATGATATTTTATCTATCTAGATCTGCTAGTTAGGTTTGTCTGGACTGCGAACCAGCTAGTTTATGAGACTTATACTATATTTGTATTTTGGGACCTCATGTTATGTTTTCGACTCTCTATTGTGTTGTGACTTGGCATTCTATTTCCGTACTTCTATTTCCATCATATTTATATGATATTCGTGCCTATCTTTCCTAGATGTCTTTGTGATTGAGTTGAGTTTATATACCTCCGTGCGGAGATGAAAGGTACATTTATATTGTGTCTAGATGCTATACATTTTAGGAGAACTATACAACATTCTACTGTCGATTCTGTGGCGCAGGCTGAACGTAGCCACGTGCTTGTGCCCCTACTCAGGGTGTGGGTCTATATTATCTGTAATATTTTATCAACATATCCAGTCAGGATGGAACGAGCACATCACCTCTAACAGTTCAAAATAATTGGCAAGCACTATGATTATGTAATAATAATGAAATTCTTGATGATCAGTTATACAGATAATGCATATGGAAAAGACGAGTGTATAAAGAACATATAAAATGTGAAAACAGATAGAGGGAGATATCTGGCAGCTTAGAGAATTAGTTATAGAGATAATGCATATGGTAAACCAGTCATGCAAGGTATGTAATAGACAGCTTAGAGAATTAGTATTTTTACCGGTGATTTAAAATACCAATTTGTCGTGTGAATGTTTAGAGGGAGATATCTGGCAAACCATACACCTACGTGTGCGGCCGCTATTATTCACGCAAGATCAATGGGATAGAAAGGGTATGTTGACATGTTTCCTAGGTATTTTTCCGCCCGACTAGTACATATGGAATCCAGGTTCTTCGACACGTATTTCATTATTCGTGACAAATACATTAGTGGTGATTTACATTATTCGTGATAGTCATGAAACCACGTATCTCCAGTCAAGGAATCCAAAAAATACTAATCCATGAGTCCATCATGTCAGAATTAAGATAGAACACTAGTATAACATGCATCAGGATATATCAATATAACGAAACTATAAGAGAATGTACTCGCCTGATACCCTGAGCGACTGATATATATAGATATCTGAACTGTAGTCACATAGTCCTATTTAGAGCAAAACAAGTTATAATGTGTTTAATATGTAAAGTTTGAAGTATACAATACAATCTACATGATTTTAGGTCAAAATAGGTCAAAGTCAACTCTTGATCAACTATCTAGAGTCTGTTGTTCACTATCTAGGTCAATTTATCTAATGCTAGCTTAATTCTAACCATAGGCCAATATAACTAGGATACCTTAGGCTAATACATGTATATCCATATATATATATATATATATATATATATATATATATATATATATATATATATATATATTTATATATATATATATATTTTTATTTTTTTATTTATATATATATATATATATATATATATATATATATATATATATATATATATATATATATATATATATATTTTATATATATATATATATATATATATATATATATATATATATATATATATATATTATATATATATCATGCATATCATGCATGATATATATATATATATATATATATATATATATATATATATATATATTATATTAAAAAAAATATATTATATATATTATATATATATATATATAATATAAAAAATATATATATATATATATTATATATATCATGCATATCCTCCTTTGAGAACCCTCAATTCAATCTCATAAACAATCAATAACCCAACCCCACACATAATGTATCACATTTATGCATCCAACATATATATAACCCCTATATAACATAACACCCACAATATCCTATTACTGTGATAGAAGAATAGGCCACTTCTATCTAATGCTCACAGGAAGGTAATTTCCTTATCTCCAAATGTTTAATAGCTGAAACCCTAGCTCTTGGCACATATACAACACATGAACCACGCTAAACCTGACACACTACCTATACTCAACTGAAATCTGAGATACTCACACATCACTGGTAAACCTAATCCAAACTCAGATCACAAACTATACCTATATATGTATATATGTAAAATACATACTGAACACACATCTCAGATTCCTGATATTAAAAACCACTAAAAAACTCATGAACTAGACTATACTAAACTCTAACTGAGCTAACAACCATTTCCTAGACTTAAACACACACACACACACATGCTTCCTAACCTTACTGACTTTCTGTAAACTTAGACACTTATGCCTATAGGAAACTAACCAACCCAACTCTGTCACTCACTAGCACACGACTTGGCACTCACACATACACTCACAAACCTGAGACACTCTCTGATACTTTCTGATACCTACCAATTACTGTTACTGGTCCACTAACTCCTATCATTTACATATCCTATTCTCACACATGAAGCCACACCCTACAATCAAGACACTAACTCACTAACCAAACTCAAACTAACTCCTCACTTAGCTGCTAATGCATTGCTACTGCATTTGCATCGTAAACGCTCTTTGGTGCTGTTGTCGCCAAATTTCAAAGAGCTTGCTACTATTGTGGATTGCTACTGCAAGCCACTACTGCTACTGCTGCTGTACCTGCAGCCAAACAAGGCCAAAATGCTCAGAAATGAGCAGCACTCGACTCTCTCCTTCTTATGTTCTGATACACACAAGTCTAATGCCAATAACTCACAAAACTGATACATTCTAAATCCTAAAACTAAGGCTAACTGATACTCTAACACAACTCCAAAACTGGGATACTCGACTACAATTGAGACCAACCCGAGCACCTAATACAAAAACTATATTATAGGACTAACACTAAAACCTCCCATCAAGTTATCTATTGCAAAGCAGTGACTAACTCGAGCACTTTTCTAAGCACTAAACCTATCTCTAAATCTATCAAACCCCAAATCATTTAAACAATATCCTAGCTGATACATATATATAGAGAAAACTGTGTGAGTTTGGACTGAAACCAAAGTGAGTTTAGATTAAAACTTTAATATGCAGTATAGTGTCACAAGTAACCAAGTGGTATTGAGGGTGTCAAGAGGGTACAACATGTATCAACAAGTGTCGTGAAGTGTCCAAGTGTCTAAGTGAATTCTCAGGTTTACCGAAACCCTATTTCTTGAACATGGGCAAACACACCTTCCTTCCTTCGGTCGCCTCACGTCGCTTCGCCTCACTTTTGATACCCTCCCGGCACGGTCACCTATTCATTTTGTTGTCTCAGTACCGTACTCCTTATCAAAGCTCTCTCGCTTCTTCCCCGCTTATCTGGCACGGTTGTGTTACTGAACCCAGTGTTCATATAGGGTGTACGAGCTCGACAGGAGCTTGTGGGTTGAATAACTGCACATCACTGAACCAAAACAAACCAAACTTCATATGCACAATGTCATTCAGTGCCCCTACAAATCCCAACAGGTGGCACCCCATCTGGTGTCGTATCCAGAGAGAATGGACATGGCAGCAGCAGGGCACTACACTGGGTCTCATGCAGTGTCCTCGTGTCAATTTACGATATGAAAATAGTGTCAAAATCAACTCAGTCACCTGGATTAGTGGTCTACGCTATATTAGCTACAAAATTATGTAATTAGTTTTGAAAAAATGAATATTTATTTCTAAGAGACATTTCATCGAACACTATGAATAGTTCTCCACTACTCCTCCGATAAATATACCAAATGGATTCAAAATGGAACCAAACTTGGCCTAGGGCTAGGGGACCCTAAATGAATGCATCTATAGAAAGAAAAAAGAATTTAAATAGGTTTAGAGGCCATTACCTATTGAGTGTTGGAATCTCAATGAAATTGCACTTGATACCAAAATCCCTCCACTTCCAATGGTCAATTAGCTCCAAATCCTTGCTAGCTGGTCACTAGTGACCTCTTCTACACTAGGGACGTGTATTGTAATTGATTAGGCTCAATTTAGAGTTGATTTGGATAAAGGGGGTGAATTTGGGGAAGAACACTATTAGGGTTTGGTTTCTAATGAAAGAGACAAGGAGGGAGGCTAATGATATGTTATATAGGTAAGGGGGACCTCAAGTAGCTGGTCATAGCGATTGCTAGGGTTAGGGTTATGTCCAAGTGTGATTTAAAGGCCTTCTCATGTGTAATTCTAGCCTTTCTAGTAAAGGCCCAATTGAAAACTAGGGTTTCAAGCAAATATATCAATTTGACAATATCTAGATATTCCTAACCTTGTCATTTAGTTGAATCCTACTAACTAAATATCTAGGCTCATGATCAACATCTAGATTAGGACAATTCTAGGATTAGGCCTAATATAGCACTTAGCACATTATCAATTAAATTAAATTCTCAAATAATAATAATTCATAAATTACCAAAATACTCATAGCCTAAAAAGTGGTAGTGAACTAATCTAATCACATTATCTTGGTCTCCATGGTCATGGTTAGTCTCTAGGCTAAGTAGTTCTAAGGTTTCACTAGCAAGTGACACAATCATAATACATCAATTCAAATAATATTAAAAAAAATCAAAAATTCACCAATTAATCATTAACATGATTAATTTTACAAAAGTTTAAAATTACCCTCATTTTAGAAAAGTGGTGGTAACAAAAACCACAAGCCAAAACTGGGGTACGAGGAAAAAATAAGCAGAAGGATCCCAAAATTACTGAACTAGTAAGAAAGGGTACAATACTAAGGGAATGTGAGGACCTCAGACTTTGGGGGGTGCAAATGAAGAGCTGAAGAAGCTTTACAGGGACATCATATTCCCAAGAAAGATGAGTCCAACGTGTGTATTCTGAACTCAACCAATCTTCGTCAATTCATAACGGAGAATGGCCATTCTCCGTGACAATTGGACGAAGAATGATCATTCTTCGTGTCAGTTGGACGGCGAATGATCATTCACCGTGTCAGTTGGATGGCGAATGACTCTTTTTTTCCTTTCTAGTCTTTTTTACAATTATATCCTGAGAATCTCTATTAAGTTAATCTAAACTAAATTTATGTGCAGTGATACGGTATACATAAATATCCCGAAAGAGCAAAAAAAGGGAGTTGCCGTCATCCTGTCAGCAAAAGACATACTAAAAATACTCAACAATGAAGACATGGAGGCTGGCATAGTCAACCTAATAATAATAAAGATGGAAAAAATTCATGACTTGGCAAGAATGCACATCCACCCAAGTTCATAGGGCATGCAATATAAGTGGTCTGTATTTATATTGCCCAACACATTGGTAAGAATCAAAACTAAAAAAATCCCTATTCATGTTTACACCGATAAAAAATGACGTAAAAACTTACTGTAAGGACTGTAATTTTTGGGAATTAATTTTTATATATTATTTTAAAGTATTTCTAATTATTAGGTTATATTGTATATTTAATTATGACTATATACATACTTTTCGGAAGCTTTGATTTTTGGAGCACAAGAAGCGCCAATCTTTCGAAACGTCCTTCATGAGCTTTGATGTAGACACGTCTACCTTAAACTTGATATATTATGCCCATCCAAACTTATCCCTAGCATTCTTTTGACTTCGTGTAACTTCGGGTCAAATTTAGGCCATTTGATTATCGTAATTCACTACAAAAATTTGTCAGATTAGCGACGTTCCAAATCGTCGCTAAACTCGGCCAAAACGTCGCTAATTTAATTTAGCGACGTTTTCAGCGATGTTTCATAAACGACAGAAAAAAGCGTGTCGCTAATCGAGAAAACGTCACAAAACGTCGCTACAACGACGTTATTTAGCGACGTTTATAACGTCGCTAATTTGCGGCGTTATATGCGACATTTTTAAGTGGTCGTCGATTAGCGACACATTAGCGACGTTCTTACGACGATGAGGTAACATCAGATTGTTTGCCATGTCAACAATTTAGCGACATTTTTAGCGACCTTTATTTTTGTTGCTATATTTTAGCGACGAATATAAACGTCGCTAAAAATGTCGCTAAATTGAAAAAAAAAAAGGAATCCAGAATGCAAATACCGTTCTTGTGAGCCAAAGGCATGCAGCCACTTCCCTCCCTCCATTTCCCCTCTCCCTCTCTCATGCTATCAACGTCACAACTTTTCCAGTGCTGCTCCCTCTAATGATGACGAATGCAAAAATCAAAGACCCCCCTCTCCTTTCTCACTCTTCACAGTTCTCACAACAGGAAGGATCAGTGCTTTCTAGTTCTCTTCCATCCATCCATTCCTTCGTTCTGATAAAGCCTCTTCCTTCTCCTCTCCTCCATCATGGCTCTGGACCCATCTGCTCCTCCCTACTTCCCTTTTTCTTATTTGACTCTCTCAGCCACATATGATATCCAGCTCAAGTGTAGAGTCGGGAGAGAAGAAGTGGGCAGGAAGAGGAGGGGGAAGCAGCACAGCCGACGGCATGACCTGGAGGAAGTACAGAGGTTTTTTCAACATCCGTAGGAGAACTATAAGGATATATTTTTTACAACACGTCACCTTGTCAAAGACCCTTAATGTGGCAACAATGTTACCACGGTGTCGGAAGACTAATATGTCATAATTTTCTAAGCCATGTGTTTTGACATAATCCTTCCAACTCTTTCCTCCTATGTAGTAATCTTGTATTTCTTTATGAAATTCAAGACGACATATTTTTCCATTACGAGTCACTATATGCCGTCTTGAACTTCATAAAGAAATGCAAGATTACTACATAGGAGGAAAGAGTTGGAAGGATTATGTCAAACCACATGGCTTAGAAAATTATGACATGTTAGTCTTCCAACACCGCGGTAACATGATATTCACATTAAGGGTCTTTGACAAGGTAACATTTTGTAAAAAGATATATCCTTATAGTTCTCCTACGGATGTTAAAGAAAACCTCTGTACTTCCTCCAGGTCATGTCGCCGGCTGTGCTGCTTCCCCCCTCCTCTTCCTGCCTACTTCTTCTCCTCCGACTCTACACTTGAGCTGGATATCATATGTGGCTGAGAGAGTCAAATAAGAAGAAGAGAAGTTGGGAGGAGCAGATGGGTCTAGAGCCATGGTGGAGGAGAGGAGAAGGAAGAGGCTTGATCAGAACGGAGGAATGGATGGATGGAAGATAACTAAAAAGCACTGATCCTTCCTGTTGTGAGAACTATGAAGAGTGAGAAAGGAGAGGAGGGTCTTTGATTTTTGTGTTCATCATCATTAGAGGGAGCAGCACTGGAAAAGTTGTGACGTTGATAGCATGAGAGAGGGAGAGGGGGAATGGAGGAAGGGAAGTGGCTGCATGCCTTTGGCTCACTCGAGCGGTATTTGTATCTCCAATGTCGTTTCATTACTCCGAGTGTGAGAACGGATGGCTCAGAACACAACCCAAAATTCATTCTACCATACATTAGTGTGAATCATCGATGTTATGTACATATGGTGTAGTATATGTTTTTATCGAATCTAGTATCTGAATGATATAACAGAATCAAGATGAACTCACATAATGTAATACTAAAACATCATCAACTACTATATAAGATATAGTGATAGGTTGTCGTGTCATCATTGCCGAAGGATGAGGGTCGAAGGACAGTCAACTTTATCTACGACAACATAGTTTCTGCCTCGCCAGTCGAATGGCTGCAGGGACTATATCCTGATCACCATGTCGTACCGTAGATTTATGCAAATGGAGCTGGAGCCAAAATACAGAATCTAAAATACAAAATACAGAATCCAATCCCTGGGTTCGTCGAAAATACAAAAACAAAGATTGACACACAGTTCTAATTCATATGTGTTTTAAGTGTGAGAACGAATGGCTCAGAACACAACCCAAAATTTATTCTAGCAAATATTAGTGTGAATCATCTATGTTCTGTACATATGGTGTAGTACACGTTCTTATGGAATCTAGTATCTAGTATCTGAAGAATGTAACAGAATCAAGATGAACTCACATAATGTAATACTAAAATATCATCTACTTCTATATAAGATATAGTGACAGGTTGTCGTATCATCATTGCCGAGGGATGAGGGTTGGAGGACAGTCAACTTCATCTACGGCTACATAGTTATATGAGCTAGTCATCGCAAAACGTCGCTATGACGTCGCTAATAGCGACTAATTTAGCGACGTTAGTATGAACGTCGCTAAATTCTAGTTATATTCCTCCACCAATTCATTTCCCCCCATTTTACTCTCTCTCCTCTCCCCTCCGACGCTCTCACTCTCTCCGACGCTCTCACAGTACTAATTCATATCTATTTAAGTGTAGAACGAAAGGCTCAGAACACAACCCAAAATTCATTCTAGCATACATTAGTGTGGATCATTATGTTCTGTACATATGGTGTAGTATATGTTCTTATCGTATCTAGTATCTGAAGAATATAACAGAATCAAGATGAACTCATATAATGTTATACTAAGACATCATCTACTACTATATAAGATATAGTGATAGGTTGTCATATCATCATTGTCGAGGGATGAGGGTCGGAGGATAGTCAACTTTATCTATGGCTACTTAGTTTCTGCCTTGCCAGTCGAATGGCTGCAGGTACTATGTCCTGATCACCATGTCATACCATAGATTAATGCAAATGGAGCTGAAGCTGGAGGCAAAATACAGAATCCAAAATACAAAATACAGAATCTAATCCCTGGGTTCGCCGAAAGTACAAAAACAAAGATTGACACACAGTTCTAATTCATATGTGTTATAAGTGTGAGAACGGATGGCTCAGAACACAACCTAAAATTCATTCTAGCATACATTATTGTGAATCATCTATGTTCTGTACATATGGTGTAGTATACGTTCTTATTGAATCTAGTATCTAGTATCTGAAGAATGTAACAGAATCAAGATGAACTTACATAATGTAATACTAAAATATCATCTACTACTATATAAGATATAGTGATAGGTTGTCGTATCATCATTGCCGAGGGATGAGGGTCAGAGGACAGTCAACTTCATCTACGGCTACATAGTTTTTGCCTCGCCAGTCGAATGGCTGTAGGGACTATGTCCTGATCACCATGTCGTAGTCTAATACAATCCAGAGATTGACACAGTACTAATTCATATATGTAGTCCAATACAAATAGTCTAATACAAAAACAACCCAATACAAATAGTCCAATACAAATAAGTACTAATAGCTAATGAAAACCACACAGCTCACTCAAACGCTCAGTGATACGATCACGCAACCACCTCGAATAAGTGGGATCGACGGCCACAGGAGATATGTAGTCCATTACAAGTGCTGCATGAATAGAACTTTCAGTCTCACTAGCTACCGGTGCTGGATGAATAGAACTCCCGGACTCACTAGCTACCGGTGCCACTTCCTCCTTAACAGTAGGTGGAGCCACCTCAGCATTCACTGTTTCCCTCAAACGACGTACTGCTCCTCGGGTCATGGGTGCCATCTGGTAAGATCGATATTAACAAATAATATAATTGTAACATAAGCAAGCTAACTAAAGGAACCATCATGTAATTTGAGTACATTTTTGAAAGCAGATAAAGTACAAAAATTTGATTTTTTGCCAAGTATGAGAACGGATGGCTCAGAACGCAACCCAAAATTCATTCTAGCATACATTAGTATGAATCATCTATGTTCTGTACATATGATGTAGTATATGATCTTATCGTATCTAGTATCTGAAGAATGTAACAGAATCAAGATGAACTCACATAATGTAATACTAAGACATCATCTACTACTATATAAGATATAGTGATAGGTTATCATATCATCATTACCGACGGATGAGGGTCCGAGGATAGTCAACTTTATCTACGGCTACATAGTTTCTGCCTCACCAGTCAAATAGCTGCAGGGAGTATGTCCTGATCACCATGTGGTACCATAGTTTCTGTCTCGCCAGTCGAATGGCTGTAGGGACTATATGTCCCGATCACCATGTTACCAATTAACCAACCAATACAACTACTTGTTACAAACATCAGCACTATCGGTGCGTTCGAATCGGAGTATCACATTTTTTGGTGTCGAAAAACAAATAATTATTACTAAATTATCAGATTTTTTGGCACTATCGGTGCCCCTGACCAAGCCCCCCTACAGCACCCCTAACCCGAACCCTAACCCTCCCCTCCTCCCCTGCTTCCCTCCTCCAGCCGCCCCTACCCTCCTGCTCCTCTCCCCCAGCCACCCACACATATCCACCCCTAACCCGAACCCTATCCCTAGCTCCCCTCCCCCAGCCGCCCTCGTCCACCCTGCCCCACCCCCAGCCACGCCCCACTCACCCCGGAACCACCCGCATCGCTCTGCCCCTTCCCTAAGCCACGTGCACCCCCCAACCACCAACAAATAAAACAGTCGGAGAGAGAGAGAGAAAAATAAAGAGAGAGAGAGAGGGAGGGGAAGAGTACCACGTACTGGAGAGGAAGGAGAGTCGTCGGAGAGAGTGAGAGTTGCAGGAGAGAGTGAGAGCGTCGGAGAGAGTGAGAGCGCCGGAGGAGGAGAAGAGAGAGTGAGAAAGTAAAATGGAAGGAAGTGAACCCTAACTCGAACCCCAACCCTAGCTCCCCTCCCCCAGCCGCCCTCGTCCCCCTGCCCTACCCTCCCAGCCACCCCCACTCATCCCCAACCACCCGTATCCCCCCTGAACCTCCCCCTGAGCCACCCGCACCCCCAACCACCAACGACCAAAATAGCCAGAGAGAAAGAGAGAGAGAGGGAGAGAGAGAGGGGGAGGGGGAGAGTCACGTACCGGAGAGAGAGGAGAGTCACCGGAGAGAGTGAGAGCACCGGAGAGATTGAGAACGCCGGAAGGGGAGAGGAGAGAGAGTGAGAGAGTAAAATAGGGGGAAATGAATCGGTAGGGGGGTATAATTAGAATTTAGCGACGCTAATATTACCGTCGCTAAGTTAGTCGCTATTAGCGACGTCCTAGCGACGTTTCACGACGACTAGATCATGTGATTAATATACGTCATTGTTACGTCGCTTAGGTCATCGCTAGTAGTGACTATTAGCGACGTTTAGACAAAACGTCGCTAATGAACACAATTTAGCGACGTTACTCGAATGTCGCTAAATATATGTCGCCAATTGAGCAAATTTTCGTAGTAATTTTAGACCTAACTTTCAACGTGAGTTCTGAACTCGACATCGATCAAAATATTTGACCCAATATATATCTTTGACCCATTTTGAACCTACGACACACATACCAAGGGTGTGCCACTCAATCGAGTCCCCATGTGCTATTTATTTACGGATGGCACAAGAGACTCATGGGTTGACTTTTCGAGTTTGATTTGACTAAAAAAATATACTCAGACCTTAACCTAGCCAACCCTACCTGGTAGAAGCCATGTTAGGTTGCCATGACTTAGTAAAATTATTTTGAATTTATTTTGGGCCAAATCGATTTACATGAAATTTTTGTATATTTATGATTATATTTATAATAGCCTAAATAATATATATATATATATATATATATATATATATATATATATATATATATATATATATATATATATATATATATATATATATATATATATATATATAAATGGCCTTAGTCATGATTAAGTTTGGAGACGCATATTGACTAGGAATTTTGGTACGATTAGTGTAGTTGTTTGTTTTGATTAGTGTAGGGAGGCCTAGCTATAGTAGCGTCCCAACTAAGAAAATCAGTCAAAGTTGCAATTTAACCCCTATAGACAATTTATTTATTTATTAATTAGATTATTGACTCTTAGGAGACCTGGTTGTGCCAATTTAGCCTGGACTTGACCCGAACCCAATCTACGTCCATGTAGGCAATTAGTGCATCTAAAGACATCCATGTATATATATATATATATATATTGGTATTATATATATACGAAAAATGCTTCCTTCACCATCCCCCCTTCTCCCTCCGGATTCTCTCTCTCCAACGCCTGTATGCCACCTTCCTCCCCCCTCGTCGACATCTCATCGCCGGCCGGCGGTTGCCGGAGCCCCGCTTCCTCCTCCCATGCCCGGCGTGGTTTCTTCTCCGTCCCCAAACTGTTGGCAGAGAAAACATCATCGCCACCCCTATCTACCCAGGCCGAGGCCCATGCGACAGCCCCCCCTCGCGCACACACCTTCAATCCATGGCGCCCCCCATCCCTCGAGTGGACGGAAGAACAACTTGCTCTTATCGGGTGTTGGTGGGTCCATTCTCACCCGAACTCGGCTTGTCCACCACCGCCTCAGGCTGCGGCTCCCTCGCCCGAAGCCCGGCCTTCCCAGTCTTGCCTCCGCGGTTCGGGTTCCTTCTGTGTCATCGCGACCGGCGTAGTTCCCCCCCCGGATGTGCCTCCCCAGCCGCTCCCCCCCGGAAGGAGGATCCGTTCTTGAGCCGAGCGCTGGGTTCGAGGCTCCCCAGCCATCAGCCCGCCCTACAGCTGGCACAGCTGACCTACCACCATGGCATGGCCTTCGAGGGCTTGTCCCTTCTTCTGTCCCCAGTCAGTTCGTCGCCCACGTGGGCACCACTACTAAAATCTGCTCAATTGGTGATGTAAATTTAGTGATGTTGGGAAAACGTCGCTAAATTGTGGACATTAGCGACGTATAATTGAAACGTCGCTAACAGTCGCTACTAGTAACGAAAATAGTAACGTGACAACGACGTATATTTATTGCATGACCAAGTCATTGCGAAACGTCGCTATGACATCGCTAATAGCGACTAATTTAGCGACGTTAGCATGAACGTCGCTAAATTACAATTAAATTAAATCCCCTCCGATTTATTTTCCCCCATCCATTTTACTCTTTCACTCTCTCACTCTCTCCCTCCAGCGCTCTCACTCTCACTCTCTCCAGTGCTCTCACTCTCTTCGGCGACTCTCACTCTCTCCGATGACTCTCACTCTCTTCGGTATGTGACTCCCTCTCTTTCTCTCTCTATTTTGGTTGTTGGTGGTTGGGGGGGTACTGGTGGCTCGGGGGGAGGGACAGGGGGGTGCGGGTGGTTGGACTGGAGGGTGGGGCAGGAGGGGTGAGGGTGGCTGAGGGTGAAGAGGGGGCTAGGGAGAGGGGAGGGTTAGGGTTCGGGTTAGGGGGAGGGGCGGGGTGGGGGTGGGGGGAGGGCGTCTGGGGGATGAGGGCGACAGGGGGGTGAGGGCGGAAAGGGTGAGAACAGGGGGGGTTGGGGGGAGGGGAGGGTTATGGTAAGGGTTTGGGTTAGGGTTAGGGGTGGTTGGTGGGGAAGGGGAGCAGGTGGTGGGGGGGCTGGTGAGGGGAGGGGGGCTGGTGGGAGAGGGGATAGGGTTAGGGTTACGGTTAGGGGTGGTGTAGGACGGGGAGGGGTGCGGGGGGACTGGGTCAGGGGCACCGATAGTGCCGAAAAATTTGATAATTTAGTAATAATTATTTGTTTTTCGACACTGAAAAATCTGATACTCCGATTTGAAACCACGTACCGATAGTGCCGATATTTGTAGCACGCAGTTTTGTTGGTTGTTTAATACCGTCGTCTATTTTTCTTGATCCTGATACTCATAGGAATGGTCCCGAGTCACGGCCGTACGTCGGGTTAGGACCTTCTTGCTGCTCGTGGGGTCGGGGGGTCTGCTGCTCGAGGTGGGACCGCTAGGGGGCTCGCAGTATATATGTATATATGTAGTATATAGTATATTCATTTTAGTTTTGAAGTTTACTCATATTTGCAGATATCTAAAAATGGCTATATCCATGTATCTGCTAAACCGTTCGTGGATGTACAACCGCATTCGAGATGACAGGTGCGGTGTGCGAGATGAATATATCGCCGGAGTAGAACAATTTCTCCAATTCGCGAAGGCGTTTCCTCAATCCATGGACGGCATGGACATTAAGTGCCCGTGTGCAAAATATCGAAACATGAAGTTTCAACCAGAATTGGATGTGATGTATCACTTATACACAAAGAGTTTTCTTCCGAATTACTACCAATGGATTGCACACGGAGAGCTTGTACCTTTAGCATTCCAAACGGAGCCTTATATGGAGCCTTATGTTGTAAAACCCGTATTTTGTTTTATTAGAATTACTGGATTATTGGATTACTAGTTTAGATTAGGATTAATAATATTATTATTACTATTATTACTACTATTATTATTATTATTATTACTATTATTATTATTATTATAGTCGAATCACGAAAACATTATTTTTAAAATTAATTATTGGATTTTTGTGTGTAGGCCTGTCCCGATCCCGTGTCCGGGGTCCGACCCCGAACTCGAACCCGACTTCCGTTTCCTGATCCCAAGTTCGTTTTCTGTCCCGAATCCATCCTTAAAATCTTTTAATTAAATTATGGCCTTAGATATATATAATCTTATTTTGGTTAAGGAAGAAAAGAAAAGAAAAAAAAAACTATAAACCCTTTTCCCCCACGGCCAAGACCTGTTCCCCACCCCCACGTTGGACCAAGTCCCCCTTATTTCTCCTAATACTCCTCCTCTCCACATCTCTCTCTCCCACTCTTTCCATACACTCCTTATTAACCCACCACCTCTCCCTCACTTTCAATCTCATTCTTTCTCTCTCTATTCCTATTTACACACTCTCCAGAGCCCTCCCCAAGCTCTAGCCGTGCGCCCACCTCCGATCCGGCCGCCGCTCGACACGACGCCTCCGCCCGTATTTCCGACTCGAGGCCAGCGCCTCCCGGATTCCACCTCCGCCCGCACGTCCGCCTCCTGAGGCCGCGCTCGCCTTCCCCGACCCGGCCAGCGCCCCGCCGGCCTGTCCCGCCGGTCGCACCCTTCCAGCGCCCCCGACCCCGTTTGGCGCTGCCCCGTGTGCCGCCCCGTCGGCCACGTGTCACTGTGCCCCGGCTTATCCGAGCCCCGACCGCTTTATCGTCGTCCGCCGAGGCCGACCGGTTACTTCGACCCGAGGCCGGTGTCCCATGCGCCGCCCGAGCCATTGTTCCCTAGCATGTCCACGATCGAATTTGTCCGACCCACTGTCCCTGGGTACTGTTCGCTGTTCGGACGCTGTCTAGCACGTTCCTTGCGGCCCGGTTCGCTGTCTGCTCGCCGCCGAGTCCTTCGTGCCCCGATCCGGTCGACCACGACGGTCCAGCATCCCCGTGCCGGGTGCTGTCCCGATCCGACTTCCCGGGACTCGCTGACCCGTAGCCGCTCGCCCAGCTGACCTGCGGGTTTCCCGACCCGCTGTCCCGCAGTGCCCACTAGCGTTTCTGTCCCCGTGTTGCTGTCGCGTGGATTATTCTTTCTTTCTAATTACATCTGAGAGCTCTAGCCGTGCATTTGAGGTATAATTTCGTGTCCCTGTGTCCCTTCCCGTAACTAGTCTATGATGATGCGATCCCGACCCCGTTTTGGGATTCGGTATTTTGTTTAAGTTGTTTTGGTGATACGCAGTTATTGCTACGTAGCGACGTATTTTTATTTTGATATATATACATATTTTTATGCTATAGTTTTCTGGACTGGAAATATTGGATTGTGGTGGTTATTCCTGGTTTAGAATATTATGCTGTGAGTTATCCCTGGTTTGGAGATATTTAAATTGTGTTGTGGTTGGCATCATCCTAGGATTGGGTTGTCCCAATTACAGAGGAGATGCTGTCCAAATTTTCAAGAAATATTTAAAAAAGGGATTTTCTTATAAAATTAGCAATTTGAATAAAACCTATTTTCCAAAGAAAACTGGTCTTTGTAAAATGATTTATAGATTGGATTTTGTTGGTTTTTGGATTTTATGGATTTTGTACCACCAGTTAGGCGACGACCATATCGGTCGAATGAGCCTCGGTGAAACACAAACGATACAGGGCCACCTGTACGTTGAGGCGTAAGCCGCAACAAGAGATTGCACGACCAAGTCTGAGACTCTTTAATTTTTAATTTAATTATAATTTATTTTAGAACTGGTACTGCTTTTAGTATTTATGGTGCAGGCCTCGGCCTACTGTTTGGACCGTTCGCGGCACTGAGAGCTCTAGCCGAGCATTTCAGGTATAATTTCGTGTCCCTGTGTCCCTCCTCGTAACTAGTCTGTGATGATGCAGTCCCGACCCTGTTTCGGGATTCGGTATTTTGTTTACGTTGCTTTGCTGATACGCGGTTATTGCTACGTAGCGGCGTATTTCTATTTTGATATATATACATATTTTTATGCTATAGTTTTCTGGACTGGAAATATTGGATTGTGGTGGTTATTCCTGGTTTAGAATATTATACTGTGAGTTATCCCTGGTTTAGGGATATTTAAATTGTGTTGTGGTTGGCATCCTCTCAGGATTGGGTTGTCCCAATTACAGAGGAGATGCTGCCCAAATTTTCAGGAAATATTTAAAAAAAGGATTTTCTTATAAAATTAGCAATTTGAATAAAACCTATTTTCGAAAGAAAACCGGTCTTTGCAAAATGATTTATAGATTAGATTTTGTTGGTTTTGGAATTTTTGGATTTTGTACCACTAGTTAGGCGACGACCATATCGGTCGAATGAGCCTCGGCGAAACGCAAACAATACAGGGCCACCTGTACGTTGAGGCGTAAGCCGCAACATAAGATTGCACGACCAAGTCTGAGACTCTTTAATTTTTAATTTAATTATAATTTATTTTAGAACTGGTACTGCTTTTAGTATTTATGGTGCAGGGCCTCGGCCTACTGTTTGGACCGTTCGCGGCACTCAGAGTTCGCCTTAGGATTAATTAATTTATGTAAAAATTTGTAAGGGCATAAGCCCAGTTTTTCCTTCATTTCTCTATAATCATGAATTGTGTAGCGTAGCTTTTCTTTATTTTTCTGGAATGTTGATTCGCCGTTAAATGCGTAGAATATAAAATGGATATATATTTTATAAAGAAAATTAATAAGTTTTCTCATAATAAATAATTTGGTAATTTAGCAATTTATATTTTTCCTCATTTAAAGAAAAGTCTAGTTTTATATATAATGTAAAATACAAAGTTTTGACAAGTTAACCTATAAATCGCCGTTTTTTCCAATTAACTGAATTAATCGGTTTAACCAAGTAAACGATAACCAACGTAGCCTGCGACGTTAGGCGTGTTTCGGTAGTTAATTAAATAAACTTAAAACCTGACTAGGGCCTGCTTCTAGAGATTGTAACTAGCACACCTAGAATGGTTTCATTATGGTTCTAAGTCAAAGTTCTCAACTGTAGGATCTCGGAGACGTACTTGACTTCCTCCTCGGTACCGACATTCCCGATCCAGTCAATCAATAGAGGCAAGTTACGGTTATGTTTTCTTGCATTTTATTTAGTAATTGTCATGATTGCATGCTTAAACCACATTGCTACACGAAACTCCCTCCTAGAGTTCAAATATTGAATGATTTTGATTATGGGGATATTATGGAAATAGTATAGTGTTTATGACCAATACCCCTCATATTGTATATTGTATATTGTTATTGTGCGAGCTTACCCCAATTACACACGGGGATATGCCGTATCGCGTCGCTAGGATGCTATTGTACAGCCCAAGCCGGTCATAGACGTTACCTATTCAAATCACATTGTTTTAAATACTGAATTGCTGGAAATTGCTGAAAATTGCTGAAAAATATTGTTCAAAGTATTTCAACTGTTTAAAATTGCATCTTTCCATTATTATTTAGAATGTCGAATTATGTACTCGTACTTGCTCCCTCCTGACTGGAGACCAACATTTTTAGGTGACATTGAGGATGCTGAGCTATTGTACAATAGCTACTATGACCCGGTAATGTATCCTGTGGTGTTGCCAGAGTCCCCCTTGGAGGACGCAGAACCAGAGGCTGATGAGCCGACTGTCTAGCTAGTTATTTTCCAGTTATCTAGTTTCATTGTATTGGAGTTTGTTGACTTGATTTCAGTACTTTATTTTAGCACTTTCATTTCCAGTTGTACTTTGCAATGGTTGAATAAAAAAGTTTTTAAATATTTGTAAATTTGTGTTGTGACAAATGTATAAATGTTGTTGTGAATACCTGCATATAGAACAGCTTACTGCCGCTGTCTCACAACGGTGCAGGCTGGGCATGATCCGGTTCGATCCAATAATTTGGGATCGGGTCATGACATATGTGGAGCCTTATATGAATGTCCACAACCGAACTGGTGTCGACAACGAGTACGTGAACATGGTCTTCGACACTGCGGGGCCTAGTTTCGATCCACACAATTGTGACGCAGCTGAGGAGGCAGCGAATGCCGATGCCGCGAAGTTCATGGAGTTGTTAGAGAATGTAAGGACTCCTTTGTACCCTGGCTGTGAGGACCATTCACCGTTAGAGGTATTTACTCGGCTCTTGAGCATAAAGTCTGACTTTAACATGTCGTAAGAATGCTATAATAGAGTGCTCGAGTTGATTACCGATATCTTATCAGAGGGTGCCAAGTTACCGAAAGACTTCTACCGCTCTAAGAGGATGGTGAGATCCCTCTGGATGGGATACGACAAGATCGATTGCTGTCAGAATGGATGCATGCTTTACTACAAAGATCACAAGGATGCAGAAGTATGCGGATTCTGTGCTGCTGATCGCTACAAGCCAACTACTGCAGGCAAGTCTAAAAGACCGACTGCTTCAATGCACTACTTGCCGTTGACGTCGCGGTTGCAGAGGTTGTTCATGGTGAAAAAGACTGTCGAAAATATGAGTTGGCACAAGCGACAACAGACCGAAGGAGCATTGGATTACCCATCGGATGGAGAAGCGTGGAAGTACTTCGATCGAGCATATCCTAATTTTGCTTCTGATGCGCGTAATATAAGGTTGGGGCTCTGCTATGATGGTTTCACCCCATTTGGTCTTTCAGGCTCCCAATATTCATGCTGGCCGATAATTCTCACTCCGTACAACCTACCGTCTTAGATGTGCATGAAGACACCTTACATGTTCTTAACTATTATCATCCCCGGTCCGAACAACCCGAAGAAGAACATCGACGTGTACTTACAGCCGTTGATAGATGAGCTAAAGCAGCTATAGTAAATAGGGGCGTACACATATGACGCTTCGGAAAAATAGGATTTTCAGATACGGGCAGCACTAATGTGGACAATCAATGACTTTCTGGCTTATGGAATATTATCTGGGTGGAGCACTCATAGTCGGCTTTTATGTTCGTATTGCATGGACCGCACTAAGGCTTTTCGTTTGAGACACGAAGGAATGCCATGCTTCTTTGATTATCACTGGCAGTTCTTACCGAAAGATCATCCGTACAGAAGGAACAGAACTGCTTTCTGTGCCGGAGGTATGGAGAAGGGCGATCCACCGCCAATGTGGTCCGGAGAGGACATATGGAAGCAAGTAAAAGAAATCCCAAGTGCTATTGAAGATCCTACAACGAGCAGCCGTTGCGAGGGATTTAGCGAAGATCATAACTGGACCAAAAGGAGTATATTCTGGGATCTGCCATATTCTGGGATCATAACTGGACCAAAAGGATTTAGCGACGTTAATTAATGTCGCTAAAAGCGTCATTAAATTGCTGACGTGGCAACATGTGGCACCAATTCTGATGTTAGCACGTCGTCGCCAAAACGTCGTAAAAGTGTCGCTAAACGGCGACCACACAATAACGTCGCAAATTGCGTCGCTAATTAGCATCCACGTGAGAACATCGCAAATAACGTCGCTAATTAGCGACGTTATCAACGTCGCTAAATGATGTCGCCCTAGCGACATTTTGCGACGTTTTACGACATTTTCTCGATTAGCGACACGTTTTTTTTTCCGTCGTTTCAAAAATGTCACCAAAAACGTCGCTAATTTAGGTTAGCGACGTTTTGGCCGTGATTAGAGATGTTTTGAAACATCGCTAATCTGACAAATTTTTGTAGTATACGGCCTCGTCACATCACCCCATGGCGCAAGTTGCTAACTGCGGCCGGACTTTAGCGCAAGCGGAGGGGAGCCCTCCTTCCTCGGGAGGAGTGGCGGCCCCTCGCCCGAAGACCGGCCTCTCCAGTCCTACCTCCGTGGGTCGGGTACCCCCTCCCATCCATCGCCTGTCCAGTACGAGTTAGGCACCTTCTCCGTTGTCGCGGCCGGCGTTGTTGGCCCTTCGGCCGTGCCTACCCCAGCCGCTGACCCGCTTCCCTCGGAAGGAGGGACAGGTCTTGAGCCGGGTACTGGGATCGAGGCTCCCCAGTCTTCTGCTGTTCCAACAGCTGGCACAGCTGACCTACCGCCAGGGCATGGCTATCAAAGGATTGTTCCTTCAACTGTCCCCGGTTAGTTCGTCGCCCACGTAGGCACGACCATGTCACATCCCCTTCGGAGCAAGTTGCTAACTGCGCCAGGCTTCTGGCACAAGTGGTGGGCGACCCTCCTTCCTCGGGAGGAGTGGCGAGCCATGAGACTGGCATAGGGCCAGAGGCTTCGCTCCCCTGCCCTCGAGGCGCCTGTTCCCCTTCCCCCCTCTGGAGTTGTGCCGAACAGGGATGGCGCACTCTACCAACTTGCGAGCAACCCACACCCCTCTGTCCCCTTTTCCCTACCTTAGAAAATGCGTCGATTAGTTTGGGTGCATCTCATTCACTTGCGCTCGGCTCTTGTGGGCCCCCTAGCTAGGCGCATGCTAGGACATCGAGCCGCGCTGGCTGTCCCGACCCTATTGTACGTACCCTCCCTTCTGGTCCCCTGTTCCTCCCTTTGGAAGGCGCACAGAATAGAGCGGGAGCCACTCACCCTACTGCGCCCGGGGTGCTACCCATTGTCAGCTACGCCAACGTGGTGGGCTACCCTCCTTGTGCCCATCGATGGCGCAACCAGCCATGGACGCTGCCTCCCTCCGCCCTTCTGCGCACGGGATGACATACGCCCCCTTTTTTAATGTCAGCCTTCGGCGCACCCTACGTCTGGTGCTGGTTCTGCTCGCCTATCGGTGAACACGACTTACGCCCCATCGCTGGCTGCTGGACTCCCATGCCCCCCTATGGCGCTATCCGCGACGGGTGCTGAACATCGTCCCCCCTCGGCGACCGCCTCTCTGCGCCTGCCTTTCAAGCAAAGTGCCCCTATCCTTCCCAGGGCGATTGCTGATCCTCTCCCTAGCCATGTCAGCTGTGCGCACCCTAACGCCACTCTGGTGCTTGGTATCTCTCCGGCTCTCTCGCTCCCTTCCTCCAGCCACGCGCCTTTTGGCGCTAGCCTTGATCGGGCAGCTACCCTGTGCCTGCCACTCGTGTCACCTTCTTCGACTTCATCCCCGTCCTCCGGTGCTACCAGCACGGGTTGCCCTGGACAGCATGCCCACGATCTTCCTAAATCCCCCGCTCAGCCGACGGGGGCCACTCCTCCTGTTACCAGCGCACTCGCCGGTGGCCTGACCTTCCTTCCTCCTGTGATCCCCGTAGGAATATCCTCCGCCGCCGCTCCTGGGCACTCCCCCTCTTCAAACATTCCTCGAGCTGTGACCCCACCAGGAGCCACCCCCTTCGCCCATCTATAGCATGGTGGACTCACCTCGTGCACCATCTTACGCCGAGGTTCTCCGACCTGATCGAGGGAAGCACTTACCACCTCCTGTGGCAGAGATTCAGCTGGCGAATGTTATATTTTTGCCTCCTACCACCGACTGCCCCATTCGTGTCCCCTTCGCCGCAGTAGAAATTTTCTTCCTATCCTCCTCATTCAATAAGACATTTGTCCTCAAATTTGGATCCGGATGCCCAAAAATCTCTATTGTCACAGAAGCTGTCGCCAAGTGGGGCCTCTCTTCCGCCTACCAGGTCGCACTGCTTGACCCCAAAGCACATGTTCCTACATCTTTCATCTGAAACGGACAACTCGTTAGTTCGGACCAAGGGGACTTCCAGATTCGGCACACAGACCATTAAAATTGTCAAATGGTCCCCCAAATTTGACTCGACAATCATATCAACATGGATCACCCTTCCCAAACTGCCCCTAGTTTGCTTCCCCGCGACCGCCCTCAAACGGATAGCCAGCTCCTTCGGGACCCTGGTAGCTATCGCGGAGGAAACTCACAACCTCTCCAAATGCAACTATACGAAGATATGTGTGGAACTGGACCTCGCATATGACCCTCCTAAACTCATAGAAATTGAGCTCGGAGATCAAACACACCGACAACTGCTAGTTTATGACAACAACATCATCTTTTGTCAACATTGCCAGATGAGCGGCCACTCCACGCAGAACTGCTACCGTGCCCACCCCAAGCTCAAGAAGCCTAGAATACGTAACCCGTACGCTCCGGCTGATCAATGTGAACCTGTCACTGGGAATACAACTATGCCCTCAATCCTTCCCATCTGATTGAAGGTACTGCTCCAATGACCAGCTCCCGTCCGAATAATACGACTTCATCCGTTATCGTCTCGTTCAATCCACCGATGATCTCAATCAACAACTCCTTTGAACTCCTCACTTGTATCACCCCTGACAGTGCGCACGACAACTCCAGAGAGCCCTCTACGTACGCCATCGGCAATGGAGACGTTCAGCCAGATCCCCCTCAGCACAACAGCGGGGCCGAGCGACACGCCCCACCTCAGCCACATTTGACAGAAGGCATCATCACTCCCAGTGCCACCATATTTCTCTTCCTTTAACTCATCAGAATCCATAATATCCCCCTTCTGCGGACGCTCACTCTCCCCATAGTCCCACCCGACCTCAACAGCCTGTAGAGGCTCAACCGGAGAGCCGTCCAGAGTAGTATCCTGCACCCAGGCCTCTCGAGACTCACCAAACTCGTCCCATATACGAAATGGCTAACCCTTCGTCTGTGGCTGGGACCCCACGACACCCTCCCCCTCTTATTGCAGACGTCCAACCCAGCTTCGACCTCATTTTAACCGGCAGATTCTGGCAAGCAAAGGAAGCGGGTTTCCTGGATCGCGACAATCTCCTAAGCGCCCTAGAAGACGGCAAAAAAGACTCCACTACATCCTTGTTAGATAAAAATGGTAGCAGGGATCCCGGCGGGTCTAGCACCGAAGTCATCGGGGTCACTACCTCACCACCACAAAAAACATCCTCTAAAAAGAAAAAAACAAACAAAAGCAGCAGATGGCAAGGACTACGAGGTCTACCACGAAGCTTAACCACCCCTCCACCATCCCATCAAATGCTTAACATCATATCCTGGAATGTGAGAGGGCTAGGAAACAAACCGACACTGAACAGAATCCTCAGCCTCAAGAAAACTAATCGCATAGATCTCCTTATCGTTATTGAACCTAAAATCCCCCGCAAAAAATCAAAGCCACTAAACTCAAGCTCAGATTCCCTCATGTCATCACCGGTTGTAATGACATTTGGATCTTTTTCGGGCCTGAATTCAAATTGACCATCATAAAAGACTCGCCTCAGGCTCTCTCTTGTTAGGTCGAACATCCGGCCCTCAAGTCCCACTCCATCCTTTTCGCCTTACATGGCAACTGTGACTAAAATGAGCGAAGATTGCTTTAAAAAGACCTGTTGGAAGCCGCCTTTCCCTACCATGGTCTCCCGTGGCTGTGGATCAAAGATTTCAATACGGTTGTCACCCTCATTTCCCGTATTTCCCGTATTTTGTATTTATACTCGTATTTAGATTTTGGCATGTAATTTTATTTTCTTAACTTGTGGAATTTCGGTATTTCTCGTATTTTGGGTTTTGACATGGCCCAGTTTTAATCGGCTTGGGTTGGTTTTGTTCGGTTTAATGTGTATTGGAACACCTTAGCCTATGCTCCACCTTCATTCCACCACATCCCACCCTCTTTAAAACTCCACCAACATTTTCTCTCTCCTTATAAACCTCCATTAATTTCTTCTTCTTCTTCTTCCTCCACACAACTCTCCCAACCCATAGGCAAGTGCACCTTGCCACCATATGAGAACCCTATTTTATTTGTCCGTTTGCTAGATTAGGACTTGGTGATCAATATTAGAACTTGGCATTTTGTGATTTGGAGTCTCCATTGTTCTAGATCTAAGTTTTCTTTATTTTTGGATTTACATGGTTTTGATCCATTTAAGTTGGATTTTTATGGGTTTTGATGTTTCCATGTGGAAGAGAATTCAATTTCACCCAAATTAGAACTTCGGAAATCCGGATTTGGAGTTCGGATGGCCAAGTTATGAATTTTGAAGCTTGGGTTCAACCATGGAGTTCTTGCTGGTTTGGAGAAGACAGTGAGCAGTATGCAGAGCTTCTTAGCTTACGCCACTGAGCTGCGTGCGCTCTTTAGCGTAGCGTACGCAGACTTGAGTACGCTTCCTGTTGGAAGCGTGTCTCTTGCGTACGCAGCCTTGAGTACGCTTCCTGTTGGAAGCGTGTGCCTTGGTACGCAGACTTGAGCGTGCCTTGGTACGCAGACTTGAGCGAGCCTTGGTACGCAGACTTGAGCGCACCCTGGTATGCAGACTTGAGCGTACGCATGACCTGAGCGTACGTTTTCTCCTGCGTGCGTGCTTTTGTGCGTACGCAGCTCTCCTGCGTGCGTGCTTTTGTGCGTACGTTTTTCCCTGCGTGCGTGCTTTTGTGCGTACGCAGCTCTCCTGCGTGCGTGCTCTTGTGCGTACGCTGCTCCCCTGCGTGCGTGCTTTTGCGTGTATGCTCCCCCTGCGTGTGTGCTCTTGCACGTATGCCCAACCCCCTGGCCCCTTGCTTAAACCCATTGGCTCTTGGAGTATTGGTTTTATTTTTCGACTTGGTTTCTCTTTTGTGGATTGGGTTTTCCTGAGATCTTGTTCAACACAGCACGACTATCTCGACCCGACACGGCCTAACACGATTTACAAGTAATTGTTTATGACTAGTACGGTTTTCAAGATTTTCTGTAAATTATGATCCTGGTATTCTCTGATCTCCTTGCTAGTGACCCAGTGGGGTGCACACCTAACTTGTAACTTATAATTTATCCTTGTGACTTGATAACTTGATAGTGGCCCGTGGCGACGCACTCGTGACTTGTAGCATGACTTGATAACTTAATGCTGTTGCGACGACTAACTTAACTTGACCTGCCTTGACACCGTGGGTGGTTCTTTTTTGCTTGCTTGTTAAATCCACTTGTCCTGTCTTGCATCATGTCTAGGATGGGACTTCTGAGTACCACGGTCAGGGGTACCTACCAAAATGGATTAAGGCTAATAACTAGAATAACACAGTAGTCATGAAGAGATGACACAGCTACAGGCAATCCCGTTACCTGGGCGCTCTTGGAATCTGTAGCCTGCCGTCGAGTAGGGCACATTTCCAGCACACCGTCGCGTGTTGCACCCTCTAAGTCACCTAAAGGTACATTTGTCTCCCGGGCGATGTACCCACTAGAATTCAACCCCTAACTTTCGACCTGGGTAACCTGGATGGTCTGCAGGGCTTGTGGCTGTGGAATTATCTCACTGCATCTTGTTAGTAATTAGGTCTGTGATAACCCTAGTTAGTTAAAGTAGTAAGCTGTAGTATCTGCTTGGCCGTGATTGATTGAATGAGGTATAACCAGTGTAGTCATGTCTTGATCCAGTACAAGATTGTTTCCTGTCTTGATTTCTTACATTATATTCTTGCCGATAAATTGTGGGAAACCAAGTTCTGTTCAGATAAAGGGTTACAACCCCGGTCCTTGTTTGGTTTACGGGTTGTAACCTGGTTATCGGAATAGTTCTACGGTTATCTCGTCGTATATCATCCTGATATGTTTTCATAAATTCTAGTGTTAATAGTAGATTTTCTTGTGCTATTTGCTGGCTTTTGTTCTTATTTCGTGGCCCCCTTGTGGCACTTGCTCTTTCTGGGGTTGACCCAGCTGGTTTTGTGTGGCCAGATTTCGGAGCAACTCCCGAGGATCTACCAAGCTTCCAGCCCAATGGTGACAACTAGACGGAACCCGGGCCAAGAGTGGGTTTTTCCTTTTTGTCTTGCCTACTTTATTGTAAAACTATTCTTTTGAGGCGTTTAGCTGACGAGCACCTGTTAGCTCGATGCACTTTTACTTACTGTCTGCCTACGAGATGTAAACATGATTAACAAATCCTCGGGTTGATCATGTACGACTAAACTCTTGCTAGTCCTAACATTTTGTAACGTCTAGCTTCATGATCAGCTGAGTATGTAATATTTGGGGCGCCTTATTATTTTGTATTTAATGATCATACATCTTGTGACCTTACTTACTTGCTTGTGATTGAGACATTAGGCTTGTTCATGACCATAAGAGACTGTTGGCTTGTAGTAAACCTTCATATATCTAGACAGCCGTGACCGTATATCGAGGTGGTTTCCATTTCAATATACGTAGCTGGCTATGTCTGCCCCCCGCTCTCCAGTATTCTGGTTCTAGGGAGTGACATGGTTTAAGTGGTGGCCCATGCAGGTCTTATAAATCAAGATATGTGGGGGTTTACCAGATAGATGTCTCAATCAGTACTCGTCCTTGATCTCTGTTCGTATCCTCTGAATCCCTGGATTCTTGCCCTGATCCTGTGCTTATATCATTGATCTGTCCTGGTCCTTTCCTTATTGTTCCCTGTGTTGTCTTCTTCAGCGGCACTGTACCTGGTCCTACCGATCGACGAGGTGGAGCACGTCCCGCGGATCAGCAGCAACCCGGAGATTAAGCCCAGCATTCCGGGATAGCCTCCAGAGTTGTGCCTACTGGAGGAGAGTCACCAGTTCGGCCCGTCCAGCCCGCAGAGCCAGATGATGGTACCTTAGTAGGCCTCATCAGAACCTTGATAGCTTCCCAGGATCGTCGAAGCGATGCCCTGCACCAGACAGTTCAAGATGCTTTGACCAGAGGCGGTCATCCAGGGAACCAGGCGGCGAACAACTTCAAGCGATTGAACCCTCCTTTCTTCGACGGCAGCGAGGATGCGATTGCCGTGGATACATGGCTTCAGGATACCGAGGTCATTCTGGAAGCAGCTAGGACACCTGAGAATAAGAAGGTGGCGGTGGTACGCCTGCAATTGTTGGACTTGGCTCGCAGTTGGTGGACGGCGCAAGCCATGGGATTAGTAGCACCCATTGCTTGGACAGTGTTTAGAGAGAGATTCCAGACGAAGTACTTTAATGCTGCGGTTCGGTACGACCTGCAGACCAGATTTACCAACTTGAAGCAAGGAGGCAGAACAGTCGACAATTATGCATCAGAGTTTTTTAGACTCAGTAGGTTTGCCCCCACCTTGGTGGCGACCGAGTTTGATAGGGCCCAGCGGTTCCAGCAGGGGCTGTATTTGGAGATCTTGTTGGCGGTGGAACAGTTCGAGCACCAGACATTCGATGCAGTCTTGAGAGCATCTAGGAGGCATGAGTATACCTCCCAGAGGATCGTGGATAGGACCGGAGGTAGGAAGCGGTCCCACAGTCAGATGCACCAATCATCAGCTCCAGTCCCGGCAGCTAGGGGATTGACCATTAGAACTCCGAGGCGGGCGGCCTCAGTAACATCGGTTCAGCATTCGACCCCGACGTACCAGCAGCAGCAGAAGCAGAAGCAGATTTCCGCGATGGGATGTTCTCATTGCGAGAAGCCAGGGCATATGGTAGCAGACTGTCACAGGGCGTAGGGGTTGTACCTGGCTTGTGGAGCAGCAGATCATAGGATAGGGGCTTGTCCGAATAGGGCTGGTTCATCAGCATCCAATCCTTCTAGCTCTTCGGTGAGAGGACCGGCCCCAGCACCAGTTCAGCAGCAGCAGTATCAGTCTTCGAGGTCCTTGCCGCCTCAGTCTCAGGCATTCCAGCAATAACACCCCTAGCAGTATGCACAAGCCCAGGCTCAGAACCAGAATAGGCAGAGAGGTTTCCAGCAGAGGGGACCAGCAGCCAGAGGACAAGGTCAAGCCATGATGATGGCTATGGAAGAAGAAGTTGCACCAGGTAAGGTTGTGGCAGGTACTATTCTCGTCAACTCCTCTCCAGCGTCTGTATTATTTGATTCTGGTGCATCGCATTCATTCATGTCTGTACGATTCACGACACGGATAGGATTGGAGCCAGAGTCATTATCAGTGAGGCTCAATATACTTACTGGTAATGGTCTTGTGGGAGTAGATCGAGTGTTTTCTTCGTGTCGTATCGTAGTTGGTGGTAGGGAGTTCCCTGCTAGATTCATAGAGTTTCCTATGGCAGACTATGATGTAGTCCTAGGCATGGATTGGTTGAGGAACCAGTATGCTAGGATAGACTGCCATATTGGCAGAGTTGTCTTTAGTATCCCCGGTGAGCCAGAGTTTTCATTTTCCAGAGGCACAGTGGAGCCATCTTCCCCAGCATTGCGGATGGCAGTAGCAGCAGTGCAGTTACCCCGGATAGTTGAAGAGTTTCCAGATGTCTTTCCAGAGGAGCTTCCAGGGATACCGCCAGAGCGGGAGATTGAGTTCACTATAGACTTGATTCCCGGGGCAGCACCAGTATCAGAGCGAGTCTACTGGATGGCGCCTTCAGAGTTGAAAATTTTGTACAAGATGATTGAAAAACTGAGGACCAAGGGATTCATCCGTGCAAGTGGATCACCTTGGGGAGCCCCGATGCTTCTTGTGAAAAAGAAGGATGGTACGTCCAGGCTATGTGTTGATTATCGTACCTTGAATTCGGTGACGATCAAGAACAGATACCCTCTTCCGAGGATAGATGACTTGTTTGATCAACTCAGAGGGGCTTCAGTATTCTCGAAGATCGACTTGCGATCGGGGTACCACCAGATCAGAGTCAGAGAGCAGGACATCCGGAAGACAGCATTCAGATCAAGGTATGGACATTGGGAGTTCCTTGTTATGCCCTTTGGAGCGACCAATGCGCCGGCCGTATTCATGGACCTCATGAATCGCATTTTCATGCCTTATTTGGATCAATTTGTGATCGTGTTCCTAGATGACATCCTGGTCTACAGCAAGAGTGAAGGAGAGCATGAGCAGCATCTCAGAGTCGTCCTCCAAACGCTTAGGGAGCATCAGTTGTACGCCAAGTTCAGTAAATACGAGTTCTGGCTCGATCGCATTTCGTACTTGGGTCACATCATTACCCGAGGAGGAGTGGAAGTGGATCCCCAGAAGATTATGGCTATCGAGTCATGGATGTACCCAGCTCAGTGGCAGAGGTTCGCAGCTTCCTTGGATTGGCCGGCTACTACCGGTAGTTCGTTTCATATTTCGCAAGGATTTCAGCGCCAATGACCCAGTTGACCCGCAAGGATGTGCCGTTTGTTTGGACAGCAGAGTGTCAGGAATCATTTGAGAAGTTGAAGCGAGGTTTGATAACGGCTCCCATTCTCACCCTTCCAGATGGGACCGAAGGATTCACGGTTTATTGTGACGCTTCAGGCAGAGGATTGGGGTGTGTCTTGATGCAGTATGGGAAGGTAATATCTTATACGTCACGTCAACTACGTGATCATGAGAAGAATTACCCGACCCACGACTTGGAATTGGCGGCGGTAGTATTTGCTTTGAAGTTGTGGAGACACTACTTATACGGAGATAGAGTGGAGATCTTTACTGACCATAAGAGCCTAAAGTATATTTTCACCCAGAAGGACCTTAATATGCGGTAGAGAAGATGGCTCGAGCTACTGGTGGACTATGATATGGATTTGCAGTATCATCCCGGAAAGGCCAACGTTGTAGCAGATGCATTGAGCAGGAGAGCCGGAATTTATTTCCTGACGGCGCAACCAGAATTATTGGTAGATCTTCAGAAGATGGGAATTGAAGTGGTTCTTCCAACCAGCGTGGCATTGATGGCCAGTCTACAGGTTCAGTCCAGCATAGTTGAGAGAATCCGGATGGCACAGTCAACAGATTCCAAGATCCAATGACTCAGAGCAGAATATGAAGCAGGAAGAAGGCCAGAGTTATGTATCCATGAAGACGGTATACTTCGGCACGGCACTCGTCTTTGTGTACCCAGTGGAGATATCAGACAGGAAGTTAGGGCAGAAGCCCACAGTTCATAATATTCTATTCATCTGGGTGTGTTTGCTATTAAAATTCTTTTATTGCAAATTTTAATACAAACAGAACAGTGTTACAATATAGGACTTAGATGTAGTCCTAGGAGTACACTTTTGTTTAATCTGGGTCCTTAGTGCCAATGGAGCGAGTGGTAATGCGTTGACTCTGTTGACGGGCTGACGACGGTTATCGGTTCTCTGAAGGTGTAGATTGCCCTGGGTGCTGGAGCTTACCGAGAGGAGGAAGACGTTGAGTGTCTGTATCTGCCTCTCTGGTGATTCTCTGTATGTTCGTTGTGGATTCTGTGCCTGGGTGAGAAGGAAATGATCCCTCTATTTATAGTTTTGCAGGCTGGCTGCTCATGCGTGCATGTAGGATGCGCTGGTATGTGGGGACGCTACGTGGGGATTGCTGATAGAGGCACGTAGGATGCGCCCTAATCGAGGGGTAGAATTCTTCATACTGTTGTTTGTGAGCCGGCACGTAGCAGAGGAGAAGATCTTTCTGCTGCTGAAATCTTGGATGAGTTGAGTCAAAGGACACGTGTCATCGACCCATGGCTCGGAGATCTCGAATTTGGTGGGGGGATGTGATCTGGTGAGCGCCTTAGATTGGACGCAGGAGGAGGCTGCGGCTCGTAACCTTTAGGAGTTACAAACCGTTCGGGGCGCATGGCTTTTGAGGCGCATGCAGGCAACTTTCCTTCTGTCTTTTGGGATCAGAGAGCAGTCTGAGGCGCATGGCTTTTGAGGCGCATGCAGATTTGGGCGCATGTCTGCAGAGACGCATGCGGGTGGTTGAGTGGCCACGTGGCAGTAGCCGTCAGGATGAAGTCATGATGATGCTGACATTGCCGACGCTTCGTTTTCTGAAAAGCTGTCAACTGTTCAGACTTTGGAAGGTGTGCTGCCAACTCTGTCAGTTCAGCATTTAATGTTTCTGACATTCGATGGACAGCTGAGTGGGCGCATCGATTGGCATTCTACTCGGTATGGAGATGTGTGGGGGCGTATCCTCTGTGATGTGTCTGGTACTGAAGGGTGCGTCTATGTGATGTACCTGATGCCGAAGGGCACGTCCGTGTGATGCGCTGTCTGACTGGCACATCCGACATGTCTTTTAATGATGCGGCTGTTTCGCTTCTCGAGCGCTTTAAATAGCCGTTGGCTGAATTCGAGGCGTCCGGTTCATCCATTTAATGCAAATTCATTGCACGAAATTCGGAGAGCCATCCACTTGGCGCGTGGGTTTGATCTGCCCGGCCTATAAATAATGGCAAGGAGAGAAGGTTTGCTCCTCGTTCCCTCACGTACTTCCGACATGAACTTGGATATTCGGGTGCATTCTATTGACGAAGTGTTCCCGAGGGTGAAGATGAGACACCATGTCGTCGTTGATGCACTTGGAGGTGACTGTTACATCGAAAAGACGGAGTCGAGGGCTTCTGAGGCAGGCGGAAGGTGCCTGTTGCATCCAAAGATGGGGATGCTCGGGCCTCGTCTCTATTATTCCGGAAGAGCCGTAGATCGGAATGGCGGTGCTAGGCTCTTTCTTCCTTCAAAGTGGGTGTCGCCCACTCTGGTTGTGTTGAAAGCTGCTCCTTTAGCCATGGTTTCGATCACAGTCTTCCTTCGCCTTTGGAGGCTCTTTCGAAGCCTCCCCTGGCCACAGATTTGCGGTGCTCTTCTCTTCCTTGGTTCCAGCCAGAGGGTTAAATGCTTTGTTTAGTCGAAGCACTTATCAGGTGAGCCTGGCTGAAAGAGCGGCACATAACTGGGCTGCTGAAGGGATACACATAACTGAGCTGGATGCACATAACTGAGCTGCTGAAGAGATGATAGGATGCGCCTGGTTGGAGGCGCATGGTATTTGCTGCGCCTAACTGGCGCATGGTGACTGCTGCGCCTATCTGGAGGCGCATGGTGGCCACTGGCTGTAGACTTAGGATCTTTCCTTTGTAGAAATTCTCCTTTGTACAACCTTTTCTAGACATGTAATAGACTTTTGTATATAAATGAAAAGTCCTTTTTCAAATATCTATACTTATTGACTTTGCTGTGAAGTGTTCTGTCCGAGTTCTGGCGCATGTAGTGTCTGGCGTATGGGCTTTCTGGTTGTGAAATTCCATGCTTCTACAAGACCCCCTTCAAAGTTTTCAAAACTTTTGAATAAGTTTTGGAATACTTTGAATAAGAAGCATGGAGGTCAGGGCACATGATTGTTGGGCGCATGCCTGTTCGGGCGCATGCTCCTCTCAGTTAATGCATATGATGATGCCTTGGTAACCGAAAAGATTAATGATGATCTTTTGGTTTTATTTGCTATTATCTCTTCACAGAACCCGAGGCGACGGCTGTGATCACTCCTCATCGGGTCACGCGTGCGACCAAGCCCCTATAAATAGGTGAGAGATGGAGAGAGAGAGTTCTTCTACTCTGTGCCTTTGCCTTCTTTAGAGTTCTTCTTCAAAACCCTAACTTCTTCCTCTTTGAGAGAATGGCTCCCAAGACTCCTCGCGGCGGTGCTGGCAAGGGGAAGGAGAAAGCGAAGGAGTTCGTCGACGAGGATGCACCTATCACCCTTGCGACTCCAGCCGACGTTCGTCCCAAGGTGTCGGGTGGGTATCGTCTCTTTCACACAAGTTTTGGGCCATAATGTGCCCTAACTCAAAGCTGCCAACACGTATGGACTTCTGTCCTGATGATACGCCGAGGTTTTATCCCGCCGACGTGCATAGGTTTAGGCCTTTATTGTGCACCGAGGTTTAATTGCTGACGCGCATGGGTTTTATACCCTGATGATGCGTCGAAGCCTTTGCTGACGCGTATGGGCTTACGCCTTGATGATGCGCCGAAGCTCCAATGCTGACGCGTATGGGTTTACGCCCTGATGATGCGCCGAAGCTCCAATGCTGACGCGCATGGGTTTACGCCCTGATGATGCGCCGAAGCTCTGATGCTGACGCGTATGGGCTTACACCCTGATGATGCGCTGAAGCTGACGTGTATGGGTTTATACCCTGACGGTGCGTCAATCTATTTGACACCTTTTGTCTTTTTGCCTGACTTCCACTTCTGTTGTGCCAGTGTCGATGACAATCTCTTTATTGAATGAGGTCCTCCTGGACGCTTCTCTTTGCCAAATGGGAGTTGATTTTGATGAGGCGGTGATCAACCCTGCACTATCTTACAGAACCAACCTCGGGAGAGAATACTGTAAATCCAGAACCAGTTGTCGCTTTTCCTTCAGAGTATGATGGAGAGTGGTAAACTGAAGTCTGCTGAATCTGAAGATGTGACTTTCTTGAAACCTGTCTTTCTGTTTGGCGACCGACTAGTCCCTTCTGAAGCGAAGATACTGAAGATCAAAGAAGACTGGTTCTTTTCTGCCAAAGGCATGGTTCTATACATGCGGTAGGTTGACCGCTAGTTGCCGCTGACGGCCTTTTATCTTTTAGCTTCGAAGAGAAGGATGGGTTGGGAACTTACTCCTTCTCAAGGAGGGGCCTTGGGAGGTACCCTTTCGATTGACGCCACCTTGAACCAGCGAGATACCTTAGCTTCTTCACGAGCCGGTTCCTCGTTCAGTTACCGAGCCTTGCGTCCCGGGAGCCTCTACAGTGAAGTCCCAAGCGACATGTTTCCCTTCAGTGCCCCGACCTTTGTAAATCGGATGCTGACATCGAAGGTCATGTATCCGACAGGTGGCTTTAGAGTCGAAGGTTGGTGTCACTACATTCCGAGGTAGGACGAGTTGACCACTTGGGTGCTTTCAAGGTTCAAAGTTGAGCTTAAGGAGATCGGGTTGACAGCCGCCATTCGGGCTACGCAGGCAGGCGTGGATCTCAATAAGCCTATGTTCCTTGCGCTCTTGGAAATATTCAATGCCTATACTGGCAGCTTTTTCACTCCGGTGGGAGAGTTGGGGTTGGCTCTCCATGAGATGTAAGAAGTGTCTAAGCTTCCTTGGGGCTCGGAGCCGTACGAGGAATATTTCCCGTCAAATGAGGAGATCCAAGTTCTGGAAGATAAGGACGCGGAGATGATGGCTGTATTCAAAGAGGTGACGAGCCACCATTATCTGATGCACCAGAGGGATAAGGGCAAGACCCAGCCTCATATGACTGCTTGGAGGGACTATGTCTTTAAGCAGGATTTGGCGGATCTTTCGAGGATCCGGTTTGCGACTCCGCAGGGACTGAAGCCCGCAGAAGTGACTTCTGAAGTAAGTCGGCTGGACGAGAGGACCCCTCGTTCCAATAAGGATGGCGAGAATGCGTATAGCTGCTTCTGGTACTGTGCGCACCGGATGTCGTCTAAGGCGGTGCTGACAACATATTTGATGATATGGCTTCGGGATTGCGTGTTTGCAGGTGGATCCGGTGCCGTAGAGAGGGTACATCGGAATCTCATTTTGCCTGCCGTGAAGTTGGCTTTTGGACGACCTTTAGCTCTCCTCCCCGCGATGGTGTGTAACCTGTTGCGCGGTTTGAGGTCTTTTGCTGATGATGTGATCCACGAGAAAGGTAACAATGACAACTTTCCCCGGGCCGAGCTGCCTTTTCATTATCTTATGGGGTGGCTGATTTTGTATCATCCGAACGTGATGAGTCCCGGTCTGGAGGAGGATCATGTTGAAGGGGATGCCTTCATCCGCCGCTTCTACAAGAGGAAGTGGTTATACACTGGCGTCCCCGTTTGTAGGAGAGTCTTGTCCTTCCTTCAGGGGTGGGAGATTGTCAAGGTTGGCCCGATCTTCAAAGATTTCGAGGTCGACCAAGATTTAGTTGACTCTGGCGAAGATGCGGTCACTTTGCCGAAATGGAGTTTTCGTTGGTTGCAAAGTATCCGGCCTTCTCACCTTGTCTACCGCAACCAGAATAGATGTTATCTGGAGCCATATCTGCCAAGCCGATTTGCTCGTCAATTTGGCTATACCCAGCTAATGTTACGGAATCCCAGTAGCAGTCTAGGCTTCATCGGAAGTTTGCTGGACGGAGCCCGGGGCTGGCAGTATTATAACGCTGGATGCACTAGCGTTAATTTTACTACGCCAGTTCGCAACCCTCGGCCACAGATCCTATATCTGGCCGCCAAGCTGTATTGTACTATGAATGTTGCGTCTTCTGGTTATGACAGGGAGACTAGTTTCATCATTGGAACTCAGCTGGAGGCCACGACGAATATGTTAATGGCAGCCCGATCATATCGCCCACCAGAATTGGCGGGATATCGAGCTGCTGCTGCAGCACCAGTGAGAGATCCGTCTGTTGGGAAGAGGCGGGCTGACACAGAAGCTGGTTCTTCTGTACCGAAAAGGTCGAGAAAGACGTCGACTTCAAAGGTTACGGAAGTGCCACTTGTAACGCCAACGGGATCAGTTCCTGCTGAGGTAAGGAGTGCTCCGTAATTCTTATTCATCTTATCATTGTGGTGACTTATGCTTTTCTTCTTGCAGGGATCGTCGAAGAAGAAGTCCCGTGTTTCAAAACCGGGTGCTAGTAAACCGAAGGAGGTGGCAGGCTCTTCTGATGAGCGCATTCCACCGATGATAATGTCTCCTGTGGAGGAGGGTCCCAAAGATGTTCCTACGGAGGTTTTCGAAGTCGCAACAACTTCTGGGAAGGTACAATCTGCTGTGGAGGCCTTGGACGTTGAGGGTCCTACGGACTCAAGGCATCCTGATGATGAAGTGGATTGGAGTTCGTCGCCTTCTGATGACGTCCCTCCAGCGTTGCAAGAGTCTGTTGCAAGGGCAACAGAGGTAGTTGGGACAGAGGAGAGGGTTGATTCCCCTCCTTGTCATGATGAGGGGAGGTCGGCCATATCATTGCAAAGTCCTACCCCAACCTCACTCGTAGAAGCTGAGGTGGCTACCGATCAGGAGGTAGCGATAGATTCTGTCCCTGTAGAGGGACTTGGGCAGGATGAGACCCTTCTGCCGATCCTGTCTCCTGGGGCGGGCCAGGAGATGAGTGTTGATCTCCCCGTTCTGCCGGGGGAGGTACTGGTCGCTGATAGGACGTTGGGGGTAGAAGAGGTGGCCGTTGACGTCGGTGGTTCCTCCGGGCTTGAGAAGGGCAAGGGTGTGGAACCCTCTGTTACTCCTTCTACTTGGGGTACTATCTTGACGCCTGTGCCGGCTTCCTCTGTTCCTTCGGCTCCTCGGGCTAGCAGTCTGGCCCCTGTCGATGAAGAGCCTATTGATGCCGAGGTTCAAGCCTCGCAGGTTGAGGTTGGCGGATCTTCTTTCGGTCCGCTAACTGTAGTAGCTCCTCCAACTCCTGCTATGACGCCGCAGGTACTGGCGGACGCAGACGAATATGTGAAATTCCTCGTCGAGGGGGTGTACAAAATGCTGCAGAGGGGTGTATCTGCGGTGATGGATGCCAACGGGAGCTTTACGACGGCAAGAACTCTGGCAATGCCCTATATCGAGCTGATCCGTGTTAACCAAGACCACGACCATATGGTCGAAATTCTGGAGGCTTCGGTGATCGAGCTGGACGAGCGGCTTGCGGAACTTCAACGCATCCAGCGAAATGACCTCTCCGTCCTGATAGATGCGGAGAAGGGGAAGTTGATTGCCGAGATCGAGTCTTCCTACCAGGCCACTGTGGGCATTTGGGAGTGCGAGGTGGCTAAGGCTGAGGCTGCGGTAGAGCAGTTATCTCAGTCTATGAAGAAGATAATGGAAACGCGAGCTGCGTTGGACGCCAATATCGCGAAGATCAATGCCCAGATGCGCCGTCTTGAGGACCAACGGGCCCGACTCCAGTTAGATGCTGAACGTGTCCAAGCTAAGCACGTAGCATTCAAGAAGGAGGAAGCAACCTTTACTCAGCGGACTCTTGCCCTGGCTCAGTAGCGACAACATCTTGATGAGAAGCATGAGAGCGAAACTTCCGCTGAGGCTATTGAATTGATGTGTCAAGAAGCTGAGCGTCGAGTCCTGGCGACTGTGGAGACTCATACAGTCGACTTGAGACATCGAGTCAGAGAGCTCTCAGCCCACCCTGGAGAGGTTTAGGAACTGTAGCTTCTCCTTTTTATGTTCTTTTGCAACCCTTGCTGGGGGATGGTGTAGTTCTGTACTCTTTTTTTTTTTAGAAAATAAAGAAGTAGACAACCTTTTTTGTGATGTGTTCATTTTTGTTATTATGAACTTGATGATTTGTGTGGACCTATTATCTTTTGCATACCTTGGTTTTTAGGTACAGATAATAAGTTTGAAGGAACCAACATGTTTGCTCAGAGGTAATATGGACATGGCAATCATTGGGTTCAAAATGATAGAATCTTCCTACTCAGAGGTATTATGGACGTGGTAGGAATGATCCTGGGGGATATGCTGAACAACTCAGAGGTGATGTGGACGTGGAAGTTATGTGATCAATGTACGATAACGCAGGGGTTGTTTGTACGAGATGTTTACTCAGAGGCAATGTGGACGTGGTAAACATGAAGGGTAGCGTCGGCTTACGTAGCGTAAGATTTTGCTTTGTAGGGTGTAGAGGAACAACTCAGAGGTGATGTCGACGTGGTTGTCTTTCTACTGAAGGATGCTACGGAACAGCTGGGTTCCGGAAGCATATGAGTTCGTGGAAGGAGATTGTGTGTGAGCCCCGATGATTGGGCCCACAGATCCCCTTTTGGGGAAGTACATGTCTGAAGGATGTCAAGAATAGTACTTCTTTAGGAACTTGCCGTTGATGGGCATCATGAACAAGTCCCCATTGGGTTTGGCGAGGCGGTAAGCACCGTTTGAGTATACCGTCTCAATGATGAAAGGTCCTTCCCACTTGGGCTTGAACTTTCCTGGTGTCTTGTGAGTTAACACCATCGGCCTCCTGACTGCCAGAACCAGGTCGCCAACTTGAAAAGTCCTCTGTTTGACCTTCTTGTTGAAAGCCTGTGATATACGGGCTTGGTAGAGTTCGATGCGTTGTTGAGCCAGGAGACGCTTCTCATCGAGTGCCTCCAGTTCCCGCAGACGCCGACGTTGATTGTCCTCTTCTGTGAGTTTGTTTGTTATTGCTACGCGGAGTGAGGGTATCTGGATCTCGAGAGGCAGTACCGCTTCGCTCCCGTAGACCAGGGAGAATGGTGTGTTGCCTGTTGGGGTCCGTACCGTTGTGCGGTAGGCCCAAAGGCATTCGCCAAGCTTTTCGTCCCAGTCGCGTTTGTTGGATGACACGACCTTTTTGAGCAGCCTAATGATAGTTTTGTTGAACGCCTCTGCTAACCCGTTTGCAGCCGGATTGTAGGCGGTGGATGCCATATTTTGAATACGATTCTTGTCTGTCACTTCCCGATCCTGGAATACGTATTTTAATACGTAAATCGATAAATTGTATTTATCTTGTATTTATAATATATTTATTATGCTGTATTTCTTCATGCATTCCCAAAAATATTTGACAAAATATTATTTCCTAATTTATTTTCTGCATTTGGGTCTACAGTTTTGGCTCATTTGGGTAACCCATTCTTGGTTCACCAATGGTTCATCATGAACCCTTTGGTTCATCATGAACCCATGGATCCAAGATCTTTATATATACTCATCTCATTCTCTCTCCTCTCATTTACTTCCTCCACCAACCAAGGCAAGTACCAACTTGCTCAAGAGATGGATCCATAATTTTGTTAATGATTTTCTTACAAAACTATTTGCCAAAACATGTTCTTCTCCTCAATCTATACTAGTTTAGAACTTGGAAATTTCCATTTTTAAGCTTTGATTTTTGTAGATCTAAGTTTTAATTATTTTCGGATTTTGCATGGTTTGATCTACTTTAGTTGGATTTTATGGGTTTTTGATGCTTCCATGTGGAAGAGCATTCAGTTTCACCCAAGTTGGAACTTTAGAAATCTGGATTTGGAGTTTGGATGGCCAAGTTATGATGCTTTGAAGTTTGGGTTCAGCCATGGTGTTCTTGCTGTTTGGAGAAGACAGTGAACAGTGTGCTCCTGTTTGAGCACGCTTCCTGTTGGAAACGTGTCTCTCCTTGAGCTTGCGTGACTTTTCACGCAGCTCTCTCCTTGAGCTTGCGTGACTTTTCACGCAGCTCTCTCCTTGAGCTTGCGTGACTTTTCACGCAGCTCTCTCCTTGAGCTTGTGTGACTTTTCACGCAGCTCTCTCCCTGAGCTTGCATGACTTTTCACGCAGCTCTTCCCTTGAGTCTGCGTGACTTTTCACGCAGCTCTTCCCTTGAGTCTGCGTGACTTTTCACGCACGCTGCCTTGAGTGAGCCTGAGTGAGCCTGCATGACTTTTCACCCCTTAAGCGTGCGTGCTTTTGTGCGTACGCTTTTGATATTTTATTAGATATTATATGCCCATTTTATATCCTTACGCCTTTTGTCCCGAGCATGATATGAGCACTAATGTGACCCGAGAGAACAAAGTGTTCCAACCTGATACATGTACCTAAATATCCCAGTTCTTGTTCATGCTCGACAAAAGACTCGTAACTCCACGTAGCGTATTTGTAATGATGCATTACACTAAGGATGGTAGAACATATTGACATACTGATTGACATGGATCCTCTTTGGGGTACTCGTACTAAAGTACGACTTTAGGAGGATAATCATGCAGGACACAGCATGTGAGTCCAAGATTTCACCTAGGGTTAAACTAGGCAACTAAATATACTAGATGCATGGGGAGGGCAGAATCCCGAGATCGTGTTACACCAGCCGTCTTGAGATATTGTCTTGACGCGCCGGCTGGTCTCCACGGATACTGTGTCATCTGCAACGAGTGGATGACTGTATCCGATTAATTCCTGCTATATAATATATGTTTTGGCAAGGTGGCCTTACGAGGGACCTGTGCTCAATCATACCTGTCTACGCGAACCCCCGGATGGGCTAGCCTTGCTGGAAAGATACGATCTGCAGATTTTCTAAATAACATGATGCGAGGATAACCTCGTCCCACTAGAAACTCGTAGACTTGATTGGCCGTGAAAATGACTTGCATGTATCCTATTTACCTTCCGTGAATAACTGAGGAAAGCGGACTGTCATGGTACGTGATCCAACCCATGTTCTTGTTTGATTGTTGGGTTGGTTATCGTACTATGACAGGCTGTGGACCGAAGTTATGAACGGAAGACTTATTCTGATTGTGGAGTGCTACTTCTGTGAATGACTGAGGAACGTGTTCTATCATGGTACATGATCCAACCCATGTTCTTGTTTGATTGTTGGGTTGGTTATTGTGCTGCGATAGGCTATCGACCGAAGTCACGATCAGGAGATTTTATTGCTTATACCCTTTTAACTTATGTGAATGTTATAGAGTACGACACGTCCCGACTCCATGCGATACCTTTTGTCCTTGTTTGGTTGTAAGGGTGCCATATGGGTTCGAAGATGTTGCGCTACCCTATAATAGTAGCATAAGTATTACTATTATCAATCATTCTATTAACTGGATTTTTAATCTTAACTCTTGTGCCCCTTTGGCGGTACTTGCTATTCGGGGCTGACCCCGCTGGTTTTTATTTGGCCAGATCCCGTAGCAGAGCCAGAGGACACTATCTTCCTTCCTGACATCCATGGTGCATACTAGGAGCATGGCGGTTCGGGGACTCGAGTGGGTTTCTTCTCCACCACTCCTGCTTATACTTTTGCGACATTTAGCCACCGGCACCTGTTAGCCGGATTACTCGATATTTTTTGTCAGTACATAATTGTAATTAAACAGACTGCAGCTGTGTATAATTTTGTACTCCTAACTCTCTAAGATAGCTAAATTATAAAGCTAGTCTCTCATGATCATTTTGATGAAGCGTCGGGGACGCCTTACTGCTTTATCTTTAATATTCATTTATTTGCTGATGTGATTTGATTGATTGAGACATAGAACTCTGTGGGACCATAGGAGACTTGATTGTAGCATGTACCCCCTAGTCTTCCGACAGCCACGATCGTCGTATAACGTTACGTACCTCATATGGAGTAGCTTGCCTAGTCCGTCTCCGTATTTCGGTACTGGGGCGTGACATTGTCACAGAATCTGCTAAAAATGTGGCTGATAACTGAGGACCATTGTCATGAATGATCCGCCGGGGTACTCCGAAATGGTAAATGACATGGTGTTTGATAAAGCTGACCACCCTGGAGCTCTTTACTTCCGCCAGTGGGACTGCTTCTGCCCATTTGGAGAAGTAATCGGTGATGGCCAGGATGAAGCGGTGTCCTCTTGATGAAGGAGGGGTGATTGGTCCCACAATATCCATGCCCCAGGCTTCAAAGGGCCAGGAGGCGACTGTAGGATGTAGTGGTTCAGACGGTGTATGTATGAAGTCTGCATGAAGTTGGTATGCGTGACACTTCTTAGCATATTCAATAGCGTCGGCGGCCATGGTTGGCCAGTAGTAGCCCATACGTCGCAATCGATCCTGCAACTTAGGACCGGGTTGATGAGCTCCGTAAGTTCTGTCATGAGCTTCTCGAAGAGCTTCGGCTGCTTCTTCGTTGGACAGGCATCGAAGGAGGAGCCTATCGAAGGAGCGTCGGTACAGTATTTTGGTAGCTGTATCGTAGTAGAATCGAAGAGAGCGTCTCCTAACTGAGACGGCTTCCTTCGGGTCCTCTGGAAGGATTCCGTAGATAGCAAAGTCGATGAACGGGAACCTCCAGTCTCGGACGTTAACACCAGTGTTCGTCGGCATGGCGTGAGCCATTCGCAAGCATAGGTTGTTTCTAGGACAAACCAAGTCTCGGCCAGTTACCGTGACATAGTGTTGAGTCCCAAGGGGCGCTGCCAATGAGGCTGCGAGGCCAGCCAGAGCGTTAGCCTCCAAGTTTTGTAGACGAGGTACGTGTTCGATGAAGAACCCGGTGAAGGTTGAAATGATGTTCAATGTAACTTCATGGTAAGGGATCAGATCTTCATGGCGAACCTCGTATTGCTCCCGAATCTGGTTCACGATGAGTTTTGAGTCACCGTAGGCTTCCAGATGGTCCATCCCCAGCTGTTGTACGAGCTGGAGTCCCATGATGATGCGTTGTACTCGGCAACATTGTTGGAGCACGGCTTCGAAAGGGAGTAAGCACGCTGGATGACCAACTGATCGGGAGAGACTAAGACTACCCCCACTCCTACGATGATTTGGCCTTTGGGACCTGTTC